>JAAOAK010000334.1:0-78733 GCA_013396175.1 Fusarium denticulatum | reverse complement strand
GCTTTTAGCGGACTGCGCCGCTAAAGAATTTAGTGGGCTGTGGTTTACGGTAGGCCTAAACTCGATCGAGGCACTGTCAGGCTTGAAAAGTCGCGCAGATTGATGATGGCTCTTCATATTCGGGTCGTTGATGCCGTGCCTGATGGAGAAGATGAATTGAATATGGAAGGTGAGTTTGTTTCTGTTACGAAAGAAGAGATGAATCCTTCTAGAAGTGGGACTTGACGTGCATGAAATATTGTGCATTGAACTCGTAAGGATTGGATGGTGACAGTTCGCATTGAAGATCGTGTTCCAAGGTGTTGGGAGCAGGCCTCAGGGAGCTTCTGACGTGAGATCGGGGTGCCAAAATAAGTTGGTCTAAAGTCTTCCTAATCTATGCTAAAATTACTCAAACCTTTCTATCATTTAGAACAGAAGCAGGGAGCGTTCAGGAACCGGACATCAAAAGAAGCAGAGAAGAGGCACAGAAATGATTCAGTTCAAGTCAATCCAATATCACCGTTTCATAAAGAGCATTCGTGAAGAAGAAGAAGAAGACACAGAAGAAAGTCGCTCGATCATTGCCGTTCTGAATGTCATCGCTTGCAATCAATCCCAATACTTTTACTTATACATAACAACATCAAAGAAACCATTCCATTCCATTATCTCCACGACCGTCCAGCATCACTCCCACTTTTGGAGTCCTGCGTATCCTCCTTTATCCTAAAATCCACCTGCACCAAAATGCCATCCGCACTGTTCTCACTCGTGTTATCCGCCGACACATTCTTCGTGCTGCGATACGTCTTGATCCCCTCGGCAGACGTGTCGCGACTGGTGAGAACATCGTGTTCAGGGCGGAAGTGGAGCGATCGCAGTGCTGTGCCGCCCTTGGAGCTGTGTTGCTGTGCGTATCGTGACTTTCCTGTGCTCTCGCCCTGGGTGATGTCTCGTCGGAGGATGAACTTGTCGAACAGGGGTTTGACGCCTGGAACTGAGAGGGCGATGAGGGTGGCGCCGATCTCACTGACTTCAATGGCCAGCATTGGGTTATCTGCGAGGTGTTAGACAAATTTTCTTGATGATATGTGATTGACTTACAAGCCCAAGACATGTCGGCGTTCCATTGACCTTCAATGACAAACACCAGCCGCGTAATGGAGATGCCAATGACACTAATACCAGGCAAAAGAATGCATCCCAACTGAATCTTTCGCTTTCTTGGCATCTCCAATACTCGAAGCATCACAACTGGGATGCCAAACAGCAACAAGTCACAGAGCAGCGACACGGACGAATTGACGCTATAAACCAATCCCCATTGCAAGCAGGTATACTTGTCAAAATCAGGCTGCCACTCATACGGCCAAAGTCCCGTAACAGGCGTACAATGAAAGATGATAAGGAAAACTTGCGGTAAGAATCCAGCAACCAAGATACCAAATACGATCTTGATGGAGAGTCGAAGACGGTCGTGTACAGCGCAGAGTCGATAGTAGAACGCTAAACCGGACATTCGGCAGAACAACAGGGCAACGGTATAGACGATATGGGCGCCAAAGTCGAGAACTTCTGTGTATTCAATCGTCGGCATGTCGAGAACATATTGGATGTAGGCGAAATGTCGTCCAGAACCCAGCTGGATGAGCTTGATGCACAGGCCAACGAATACTACCAAGCAAACCTAACCGATCTGTCAGTTTTCTTGACGATGCTACACCAGTGGGGAGGGATCGACATCCGCGATGGGGTCGGAGAATTAACAAGGAAAAGAGAAGAAACTTACCCATGATACCAAAGTCAGAGAATCATCGAGGCCAAATCGTCGGATGAGGAATGCTCGCGACGCAAGACGGCCGAGCACAATAATACTCGTTATACAAGTCACCAAGATAATGCCCACAATGGCGGGTGCATCTTTAGACTGGTTGAGGTAAGCCGCCGTTACTCCCTTGGGGACTCGTCCATCGGCAATAGCCTGGGCGACTTTGGGGTCCGTCATAGCGAACGAGATGGGAGCGTAGGGTTTAGACTCTTGTGTTCTCCATGAAAAGAGACGGCTTCTTACACCATCAAATATTTGTTTCCTTAGAGCAAGAAACTAGAGGGAAACCGTAAACTTTGGATCGCGGGTGCCCTTAAACTCCTTATACGAAGCCAAGCCCAAGCTACTGTAACCTACATATTAATTTACTACCTAAATGGAACCTAACGTTTCCTGCTTCTCTGCCCCCTTCGAACTAAAAGGATTTCGGACTGTAATGCAACTCCACAGGGTGAAGGCGACCGAGTGGGAGTGGGAGAGGAGTGAGTGGAAGAAGTGCAGCTCGGAAACGGAACGACTGACCCGTGCGGAAGCTACGGACGTTCACAGTTAGCAGATTATTATTATTATGATCGTAACTGTCCCTGATACAGAGTTTTCTTTCTTCTGGAATCGTAAATTACCCCACCCACTTCTCTCTCTGAACTGTTTCGGCACTTTGGAGCTGCAGTGGAAAAGTGGTGTGTTGGGAAATGCACTCGAGGTCTAGAAGGAGTTTAGTTCTGTGGTGGCTTGCGCGAGGGGCCTGGCAGCTAGCGGAGTAAATGACACACATGGCTTGGGGAGAGTTTTAAGATGCAGATTTAGTTTTCTGGCGCGATCAAGAGAAAAAAAATATCTCGTATCTTGTGGTTAGAATTGGAAAGTGATCTACATTGTTGATCTCAGCTGAACCAACGACAGATGAGAGCTGTGCTGTTCTCTGTTGAGATGGCGATGCGATACGATGGTGTCAGTCTCGCGTTTTCATTTGTGAAACTTAAAATCTCATGGTTCCTGAGCCGTGGCTACGGAACCATTACCCAGAGCCCCTGTCGTCAAACCTCGCTTACACAATGTAACGCTGCGGAAGCTGTGCCTCTGGATATTCGGTACGACGGCCAGGGACGTTGATTTGTATATTGTCGAGTCTTGAATAATGCCATTGGCTAGACTATTCAGCGATTGTATGTAACTCTGTTGGTTCGTCGAAAATGGTTCCTGGCAGTTGCCAAGACTTCTTCTCAGCCCCCCAAGACCATCAACATTCTTTTCTTGCTTCTGGAGTCTAGATGCCTGCAGTCTTCAGTTTCACGAGGCGAGTAACTTCACAAGCCAAACATCTTTTATGTAACAATCCATTCCTTTTTAACAAAATCTCTTTCTCCCTTACATAACACGACTCGTCTTGCTCGCCCAAAACAAACCCAGAAAATTATCCTCCCGCCACCAAAGGCAAACCCGTCAGTAGTTCTCCCCGAAGTGGCTAACCCCCCAGGGCTCCCGATCTCTAGCCAAGCGGCAACCCGAAGGCGCCCACTTGCACACCCGCGATTGAAGCTTGGCTCGGAGTTTTGACCTTTTAAATCGTTCGATTTTGATCCAGATCTCGTACCAACAAAGAGGGGAAAAGAATTCGCCCGGCAACAAAAAGCAATTACATACATTCAACCGTTCGGATATACAAGGCATGCATGCCAATGCTGACGCCTCTGATTGAATAGGATCATCATCCTGGAAGAAAAAGCTCTCCTTCTCCTGAATCACTAGCTTCATGCTAAAATTCCAGCCGCATTAGACTTGGGAAAAACAGCTGCTTTTCTCGTACAAGCTTCAAAACAGGGGTCCTAGACTACACTTCGGCATGCACGGCCGGATGAGCAGTCAGTGGTGGCCCCATTACGTAGCACCTTATTGAGTTGGGCTTGTTCATGTGAATTCTGGTCTAAGCTTGTTGCGATTTAATTAATAACTATCAAAAACTGGCATTTGCCTCTGAGTGATCTAATGAGCCTTGAAACTACTTGATCCTGAAGTGCTCCCCCCCCTATTGTTGTGAAACTAAAGAAACCAGTGGCTCTATCTAAACGTTAGTGTAATATGCCATTATAGCTTAGCCTTGCAGGGCAATTCGTGTCCAAGGCCTGAAGATGGTGTGCTCAGGGGTCCTGTCCACGCGCACAGTACTGCCCTGTAGAACATTCTGCAATCTGAGCTGTCTTGCATCACCGTATCTGTATCACTTTCATTTCTTTTGTGCGGGCCAGTTCCGCGATTTCTTGCATTGGGTTGCAAGACCAGCAGTCCCCAACGTGTACAAAGTGGTTGTTCACTTTTCGTACCAATGAGAGCTGCCAGTAACCCGGATACAGAACTACTTGGTCGCCTATCTCCGCCACACGCGGAAGCATAACAAACTCGCCGCTATCTGTAAGACCAATCACTGGCTCTAACTTGAAGCAAGCACTGATATCTCGCTGCACTTGTTGATTGTCCATGTCGTTCCAGAAAGAATCTGTGTCTCTTATCTGAGAAATGAGCTCTCGGTAGATCTGCACGGTGCTTTCGTTTCTTTTGCGGTTCTCTGGTGATTTTTCGTCGTCTTGGTACAAGATATTTTCGGGCAACTTGTCAAGAATGCCTCCTGCAGCTGCTTCGGCCTTCTTGGCTGCATCGGCTTCATACCTCCCGTCATCATTGGTCGGTACTTGACAGGTTAACAAGAGATATTGAAGTATCCGAACCAGTCGAGTGGTCGCTGGTGTTCCCCATATATTTACTTCATCATCGTGGGCCCCCAACACTCGGGTCAGTGTCCAAAGCGGATGAGGGTCTTCTATGTTCCCGATAGGCCGGTGTATCATTCTGAAAACAGCTGAGACAAAGTCCAACCAGCTATTACACGATGCTTCCAGCGGCGGACTTGCATCGATGATGGTGTGAAAGAAGACTGCAGAACAGGTCAAGGTATCTCCATGAATACTCGCAGTTGTCAGGCTATCCCACTCTTCCGGCCTGTCGTAGTTTGGCTCCTCATAGCTTGCGAACAGTTCTTGGGGCGACTTGTTTTCACCGAATGTCTCGGGGAAGTTATATACCCAGGACGGCAATTCATATTTCTGGTTCTTGCCCTGGCGTGCGAGACCAGCGCCTGAAAGAAAGCAAAGCGGCCAACCTCTCACCGGTTGTTGCGACCTTGCTATCTCCACGCATACCTCAGCGTATACGGAGGCAACAGTCGTCTTGCTACTATAATCAGGCTCCATCTGCAGAGTCGTTAGCCCTAGCAAGGCGTAGACATGGTCCTTTGGGTCTTTGGCGCGATACATCCCGCCCATGAGAAGCAGAAAGCCCCGCATCGATCGAATGATAGTTTCGTCAGCGTTTGTTGCCTCGTGGACGCACACCCGTGCCCAGTCGACTTGTCTCAACGTTAAGAACCTCTGCCAATATATATACCAGAAGTACTGGTAGGTTTGGTCCACCTCCTCTAATACACTTGCCATGTGTTTGATAATGTCAATGCAGAATTGAGCATCCAGGAGGAATTTCAAATCAATAGACAGAAGCTGATGGATCACGACGACGCGCCTCGAGAGAACCAATTCCTGGAAAATCCAAGCTCGCTCCCAGTACTTCAATCTCAGCATTTGGTGCATGGCCTGTTCTGCATCCGCAAATTCCTGGGACTTGATGGGGCAATTTTCATCCAATAGCGGATGCCGCAACAGCCATTCCAACTCCTGTATATGTTTGTCTTCGATAGTAGCGTCCACGTCAATGGCTGAGCGAACGAAGCCGCGTTCGACAGCTGCTTTGACCAGCGTTTCACAAGTCTGGAAAGCGAGACGAATATCCGACTGTGAAGCTTCTATATCAAGACAGGAGAACACAATTTCCACGGCAGGATATATGAACTTCATCAGCTGCACTTGGTGGCCCTTCTCAAGATCATCGTCCTGGTTGATGCAAAGTGCATCTGCCCAAAGCCGGCATGACTTAGGGTCTCTTTCAGGAAATGCATTGGCCCAGTGATACGGTGCATACTCCAGTGCATTTGCAAGACTTGTTGTGATGAATTGCTCCACGCCATTAACAGTGGTTGGTTCTGTTTTTCCTTTATCGCCCCAGAGATATGATATCGCGCTGAATTGAGTATCTTCGTCGAGTGATACAGTGGTAAGGTTGCAGACAATTTTTGGTTTGGTTGAGAGAATCTCGACAAGGCGGATTTGGCGTCGTGACCGATCCAGAGGTGCATAGAGTCGAGAATCTTTGCTGGCAGGCATTTTTGTTGAATTGAATGAGAACGAAGATTCAAGAAAAAACGAGAGTGACTACAGACGGGGCTTTTATCATCTGGGCTGTGCTAGATAGTCCAGGTCAAGAGGGAGGTGGCCAACCCCTCTTGAGGCTGACTTGGTGTCTTACCTGGGAATGGGCTGTGAAGGTGAAGTGTAAATGCCACCCTAGAGGAGTCAGGACCTGAGAGGAATGCCCATGGTGACTAAAATCCCATAGGTATCTTTGGAGTGCACAGGTAGAATGGGGAAGTTTCTGATTATTTTGTCTCATCCACCATAATCTAGTTCTTGTTCCATTTAGGTCATGAAAGCTACCTAATTGATACGTAGAATAAACCTCGCATCGTTAGCTCAGAACCCCGGTATGTCTACTTCTGTCCTGATTTATTCCTGATGTCCAATGACTATGCTATCTTTGTATGAAGCCTGAGTGGTAGCTATTCAGCCGATAATCAAAAGTTCAGATAGATTCATGTTAGGCTTTCAAAGAGGCTGACAGTTGTAAATTAGCCCGTATTTACGCTTGCGACCGCTGCAAAGCTTATGTTCTATAAGTCCTCGTTAACTTCCTATGTATATCCCTTACACCTTTGGAGTACAATGGATGTTGTTCGTAGTCTGCAACTTGGATCGGCATCTATTCTGGATGCCGGTATCTCCACTTCATCATTAAATTGAACAACCTCGTGACTCTTAATTTGCATACCCAGCACCCGCACGTTATACCCTTCCAGAATTTTGGTGGGCGAGCAGGCTTCATTTCCGGAATAATTCTTACACAGTTAAATCCCTAGTCTGAGAATATTGACAATCATGGCATCAGGAATCAGCTGCGACCGAAAACCCCGCGTAGTCGCCCTCGGAAAACCCGAATACATTAGCGATGAGTACATCAAAGACTTCAAGAAGGATTTTGATTATGACGTTAGTCTAAAGAATCCTCCCAACGCTTTTACCCGCTTGAATTTGCCCCGAAAGCTGATGAGTTGAACTCAGGTCCTTGATGCTGGTAACCTCGAAGAAGCTCTAGAGAAGCTGCCTCTGATGCTAAAGCAACATGGCCCAATCGACGCCTTCATCGTCAGAATGGGCAGAGCTCCTTATCGCCCCTTCCAAGATATCTTCAAACTTCTCACTCCCCACTGCAAGATTATCACCTCAGCTGCAGCCGGATACGACGATTTCAATGTCGATTGGTTAACCGAAGAGGGTATTTGGCTCTGCAACAGCGTTGATGCCGTTGCTGAAGCTACCGCTGATATGGCTCTCTTTCTTATCCTAGCTGTCGTTAGAGACACATACCGTGGTGAACGCTCAGTGCGTGAGGGTAACTGGAGAGGTCCTGTTGTACCAAGTAGAGATCCTTCAGGCATGGCACTCGGGATCATAGGCATGGGCGCCATCGGGAAGTATCTTGCCAAGCGAGCTGTCGCTTTCAACATGCGGATCAAGTACTACAACCGTCGACAGTTGAGCGCAGGGGAAGAAGCAAAGTACAGCGCTACGTACTGCTCATCTTTGCACGATTTACTCTCCCAGTCGGATGTCATCTCGGTCAACTGTCCTTTGAATAAGGAAACAGAGAGCCTTATCTCAACAAAGGAATTTGCAGTCATGAAAGACGGTGCTTTCATCGTCAACACGTCTCGCGGGGCTATCATCGACGAACAGGCTCTTATCGAGGCCTTGGAAAGTGGCAGGATTACACGTGCTGGACTGGATGTCTTTTTGAACGAACCTGACCTGAATGACTACTTCAAAACAAGTGATAAAGTCGTTGTTCAGCCTCATGCTGGTGGTCTGACGGACGTAGCTTTTCAGAGAGGGGAAAGAGAGGCGTTTGAGAACATCAAGGCTTCTTTCAAGACCGGATCACCAATAACGCCTGTCAATAATCCTAAGAAGTAGGGCGTTAGAAGATGAAATACTGCACAACAGCCAAGTTATCTTGCCCCAGTGCACCATATGATTGTCATTACGAAGTCCCAATAAACTCCGTCATAATTGGGGAGCCCCAGGAAGGCGGAAGTTAGACCCTGCCACGGCGGTTCAAGCTCTGATGACTCGACTCTATCAGATGGTCCATTACAACTGGCTTGAAGAATAGACCTCAAATACCCTGTGAACACTATATATACCGAGGATCGACTTATACCCACAAGATTGACTGGGCTTTTCCTTGTTCTTCTTCTCTTTGCGGTACATCTTGGGCTTGTCTCTGCGACGATCGTTCTCTTTGTGCTAAAGACAAAGGCTTCGGCGCTTGGGAACACTTGGCATACTCTTATGCAGACAGCGCAAGTAACTGACGGTATCGATGGGGCTGATAGGATGTTGGATGATGAGGTTGAGAATTGGGCGAGGGTGGCTGGTAGGGACAGCGACGTCTGTAGTATCAAGAGGTCAGGAGAGGAATCAGGATGGCAAGGTTGAAGTTCAGTTGTTGAGGAAGAGGAGCTGAGGGTTGCATACGTAATTGACAGCGATGAACAGCGATTCTTTGAGAGATCAAGACATTTAACAAAGGCTCAGAGAGAGTCGTCTCGATTATTCATCATCTGTTCAATCATCACCCAGTCCATTAGGGCTCGATAAAGTTGCTCTTGGCTGCTTTACATGTCGTTATCCAGACGCTTACAACAAATGACAGGTGCGTGTACTACCATCCCATGGCCAGAAGTCACCACGTAGCCCTCAAAAAGACGAGGCTAGACCTTCATTCAAGATGCACAGCTCATGTCTACAGTGAAACAAACAAGTAGAATCCAAGTGCCTTGAACATTATACAATTGATCGACTCGAACGCGAGCGGAGCAGAATCTGAGAGCACCTTGCAATGCCGCTGCTACCCGAAGATCAAAGGTTTCATGGTCTAACGGTTATGACTGCGGATTCTGATTCCGCCAGCGAGGGTTCGACTCCCTCTGAGACCTTTCTTTTTGTACTCTCAGCCAACAGTGGGACAAATATACTCTAACTACTTCTTCTCATAAGGATCCTTGAAGAATATGACCTGCACAGTCATGTCATCCCTCACATTCCGGCTCATGGGCGGATACGTCGTCATCGCTCCCAGAAACAATCCCCGTCTTGATCCTCCAAGAGCGTTCTTGACCAAGCAAACAGCCGCGTTGTCCAGATCCTCGATGACCTGATGCTCTGGCGTAGCTGCCCATCCATCTTCCAGCCTTCCCTCGAACTTGGTCTCCTTGAAGGGTTCGGGCTTGCCGTTCTTCTTGGCGACTAGCCAGCGTGACACGCACGACACGGCGTCCTCGTTACTCATCATGTCCCAAAGACCGTCAGACGCGAGAATCACGAAATCTTCCGTCTGGATCTTGCGTGTTGTTACTTCGGGTCGGGCTGTCATGTAAGGCGGCGTCTTGGCACTTGGTCGCGGTGCAGTACCGTAGAAATCGTCCTTAACTTTGCGAATGAGTTCTTCTGGCCACTTCCATCTGTGATCGCCAAACGCCCTCGTAATTGCCATTCCAAAGAGTCGACCGGACGCGGGGTTAATCATGTCCTTGATCTCTCCAGGGTGCTCCTTGTCGAGCCTTTCAACCTCGTCCTGATTGAAGCCAGTTTGGTCTTTGCTCAGAACATCGACTTCGTATTTGCTTGTGTTGGGAGACCACATGCCGCGAACAGCACGGGAGTCGCCTGCAACGGCAGTGCGTAGGCTAGAGGTCTTGGGCTCGTACATTGTCAGGAGGGCACAAGATCCAGCTATGGCGGGTGCGACGGCGACGATGACGGCGGCGGAGCCTTGATCTTGGCCTGACTCGACCGCTTCTTGTGCGTTGCTGAAGATGCGATCGTCAAGACGGACGAATGCCTTCTTGATTGCATCATCTACTAGTTCATTTGAGCTGGTGGTTGTGATGCTTGACACGGCATTCGACACGTATGGGACAAGAGCAGCTCTCAACACTTTAGACGTTGCCCATCCTCTTTCGTCTGTGTTAGCATCGCCCACACTCAATGCTTCCAGGTCACTCACGCATGTCCATCGTAAACTCCAGCGTACAGAGTGTTTGTTCCACCGACGCCCTTGGCTATCTTGAGATCCCATTCATCCTCCATCGGATTATTGCTGCCAAGACGAGCAAAGTCCACTCGTCCTTTGACACCTCCGTTCCCGTCGAAGACAAAGGTGTGAGCATCTTCACGCAGCTTGGCATCTGCATCCTCCATCATCAATTCTTTGACAGGTGAATTGATCGGAATTTGATCCTCCGAAGAGAATTTCTGAAGGCTGGGGACTTCATTTGTCAAAGATTTTGCCGTGCCTTTGCCGCTGAAGAGATAAACACCAGTGCCAGTGCCAATAACTGCTGCGGATGCCCAGACATAACGAGCGTTACTGGACGTTGATGTCTGCGTTGACGAGAAGCGCACGCCGACCGGTGCTCGCTTGAGCGATGGACCGAAAGTCCTTAGAGTTCTAGACGGTATGCGAAACATGTTTTCTGATGTATTTGACAACGATGTGTTGAATGGTGAGGCGCGTGAAGAGACTCTTGGTGGAACACAGTTGGCACGACAACTTGATCCTGGTCTGTGGGCGAAAGTGAGGCTGTAATGGGCAGATATTGCTGTCTCTAATGTCCGAAGATACGAATGAAGTGAGAATATTCAGTAAACAAACTGACGAATTCGCTGATCAATTGTTGATGATTGAAGAGCGAATACCTTGTCTTTTGCAAATGGTTCGCAGGGTGTTTCTGGCCTCATGCTTACCCTAAACCAGTCATGCAAGGGCGATGCGTTGCACTTTCACGTTTCAAGTTCAATGTGAGATGCGACAGCGTAAGGAACGATACGATGCAATCTACACAATCATGAGCAGACAACGGTTTGGGAAACTTGACAAAACCACGAGACATCATGTAATCACAAAGAATCACAGAGGTATTCATTGCCCAATCCATTATACACAACGCCAAACCAAAGCATGCAATCCTCAACCTTCTAACCCTCTCCCACTCAGCTATTGGCAATCTCTTCCTGCTCATCCTCCCACTCTCCATCCTCCTCCATCTTCTCATTCACCTTGAACTCGGCATCGCCTGCCAGACCTTCACTGTCAAACTCATCCACATCCATATCACTATCGTACTCATACTCAAACTCGTCCTCTTTATCATCATCCTTCTTGCCGTCTTTGGCCTTGGCTGCCTTCTTGCGCTCCACGTTGGCCTTTTGCTCCTTCTTTCGTGCCTCCTTCTCTTGGTGGCGCTTTTCCCATCGCTTCTCGAGCTCCTTGATCTCTTCCTTGCTCTTGTGCACGTACTCGTGCCACATGACCTTGCCGTCGGCGAGACCCTCTTCGACTTTGGTTAGACGGAGGCGCATTCGGGGTCCGAGTTCGACGAGCTTGACAGCGCGGCGCTCAACGTTCTCCTCTTCCGCCTCGGGCTCAGCTTCGTTCTGGGCGGCTGCTTGTCGAGCCTTTGCAGACAAGACCTTTCGAGTTGTAGAGTCCAGGATCTCAACCTCAGCATCTGTGTCCATCTCACTACCGCTAGTCGCATCCGTCATGTATCCGTCGCCATTTTCACCACCAATCAAGAAATCCGCCACATCCTCAAGTTTGCCCAGATTAGGCATCTTGCCCTTCCGGCTTGTCTTTGTAGTGACGAATTGCTCAGCAGCGTTCAATCTCCGTAAAGGCTTGGATACTGTGGTGGACTTTGTTGTGATAGCATAGTGTCGGAAGTTGATGATGAATGTACCGTCGTCTTCCTCCGATTGCTCGCGGTTCAGCAGCAGGACTCGTCGGATCGACTTGAGCGGTGTAGCTTGGGGGTTGATGGGAGGGAAGAGGGATTGGAAGACGGTCGTGGCAAGCGATTCAAGGTGCTTAGGAACTTTCGACTTGCTAGTCGAGTCTGGGCGGGTAAAGTTGTTCATGACCAGCTGTAGATGGTTAGCAAAGGCTTGTCAACAGCAATTGACGACTTCTTACCAGAGGAGGAGTGATGAATTCCTTGCCGCCACCCTTGGGATGCTTCTGAGCTCTTTGAACATCCTTGCACAGCGAGTATTTCTCCACGCGAAAGTTCATCGTAGGTCCACGAGGTGTCAAGGCCATTCGCAAATTGGTGTTTCCGCTCTCCGATCTCGAAAACAGCATCAAGTGTGTAACTCCCAAGGGACCACACATGGAAGCGTAATCCTTTAGTCTGTTGCCACGTCTCTCCTTCAATCGAGCCGCAGTGCCAGGCTCCATGACCTTTCGCACATCGGCCGCAAGCTGGCTAACGCTGGAACCGACTTCACCAGCGCCAATTCGAATAACCATGCTCTTGGGGTCCTTCGCGGATGCATGGCCGGCAGAGTCAACATCGGGATTGCTGGCACCCAAGTGGGTTCTCTTCTTTGTTCGTTTGCGCGCCATTGTGAAGAAATTTGTCTTGTTTCGGAGTGTACTCGTCGAAAAGTTGCTTTGGAGCTGTCTCTCTGTCGCAAATGGCAGAAAAGAAAAAAAGTTTGGCGGGGACTGCGATAAGATTAGCGCACGTGCGATAAGCCATCCCCACTAAAGTTTTATGTGAAGTCTTGACAAAAGATGATCTTTTTTTTGAGTTGGGGACTATCTTTTACTTACACATCGTCCACAATGTTCGGCGCAAAACGAAGAAAGGTCGCGCATGATGCGCCCAAGAAGAAGAAACAGGTCGTTGCGGAGAAACCTGCTCGAGCTGAGCCTGAATCTTCTGAAGAAGAGCAATCCGAGGAAGAGTCCGCTACTCTAGAGGAGCCTTCTGCTGAGGAAGCAGTTGAGGATGCCCCTAAGAAGACTTTCAAGGATCTCGTATGTCCTGGTAACTACTAATTGACTTTCTGTGTCTAACAATTTTCAGGGTATCGTCGACGCTCTCTGTGAAGCTTGCGAAAAGCTCAACTACAAGTACCCAACGCCCATCCAAGAAAAGTCCATCCCAGTCGCTCTCGAAGGCCGTGACATTATCGGTCTCGCCGAAACAGGTAGTGGAAAGACAGCTGCCTTTGCCCTTCCCGTCCTCCAGGCTCTTCTCGACAAGCCCCAGCCTCTGTTCGGTCTCGTCCTCGCCCCGACTCGTGAATTGGCAACCCAGATCGGCCAAGCCTTCGAAGCTCTCGGATCGCTCATTTCTCTACGATGTGCTGTGATTGTCGGTGGTCTGGACATGGTTCCCCAGGCCATTGCCCTCGGAAAGAAGCCTCATATTATTGTTGCGACACCTGGTCGTCTTGTGGACCATCTTGAAAAGACCAAGGGCTTTTCGCTGCGAACGCTCAAGTACTTGATCATGGACGAGGCCGATCGACTTCTGGATATGGACTTTGGACCTAGTATCGACAAGATTCTCAAGTTCATTCCCCGCGAGCGACGCACATACCTTTTCTCTGCGACAATCAGCTCCAAGATTGAGAGTCTGCAGCGTGCCAGTTTGAGGGATCCCGTTCGTGTGAGCATCAGCTCCAACAAGTACCAGACCGTCTCGACTCTACTCCAGCACTACATCTTTATTCCTCATGTCCGCAAGGACGTTTATCTTATCTACCTGATCAACGAGCATGTTGGAAAGTCCACGATCATCTTCACTCGAACAGTCTGGGAGACACAGCGTATTTCCATTCTGCTAAGGACCCTTGGATTCGGCGCCATTCCTCTGCACGGCCAGCTCTCTCAAACTTCCCGTCTAGGCGCCCTCAACAAGTTCCGCTCCGGCACACGAGACATCCTCGTCGCTACCGATGTCGCCGCCCGTGGTCTGGATATCCCCTCGGTCGATGTTGTTCTCAACTACGATCTCCCACAGGACTCCAAGACATACATTCACAGGGTCGGACGAACAGCCCGTGCTGGAAAGTCTGGTATCGCCATCAGCGTGGTGACGCAGTACGACGTCGAGATCTTTACGCGAATCGAGGCTGCTCTCGGCAAGAAGCTCACTGAGTATCCTACTGAGAAGGAGGAAGTCTTCACTTTCCAGACCCGAGTTGAGGAAGCCCAACGCCACGCCAGAGTCGAGATGAAGTCCTTCACCGAAGAGAGGGGCAAGAAGGGTAGCACATTGAAAGGCGGACGCAAGAAGGGCGGCAAGCGGGGGAGAGACGACATGGACAAGGAGGAGGGTTAAAAGCTGGTGCCTAAACTGGAGTTTCGGCAGTTTGGCGTTGTTTTGGTCGGGGAAAAAGTGTCAAAGTCGAAGGATTCTTCGATGCTTGCTTCAGTGTTTCAATGTCTATCTTGGCCAGGAGATGTGGATTACTCAGTTGTAGCCTGGAGTGGCTGTAGGTTGCTCAAGGTTAGACGATGAGTACGTCAACGGAGGATCCTCTAATTTAGATGACGAGTTAATTCATTTACTTACTATCACTAAAGATATTTCGTGTTTCAAAGTTGCACTCAGCTCTCCCACTTTAATCACAGTCCATCAGCTCTGCCTGCCAAGCCCGCTTACATTCTCCTTGTCAAAGCTTCAAAGATCATGAGAATCAAGCCGATCAAGCCCAATTGACTGGACTTTAGGCAACCTCTCATTGACTTCAGTCCTTGATTCACCAGCTTTCTCAATTCTGATTCCAGCTTCTCACTCTTCAGCCTTATACTCTGTAAATCATCCCAAATCATCCAGTCCTTCCCCAGCCAAACAAAGTCTGAAACAACCCCGTCCCAGTAAAGCGGCCGCTCTGCGCAGGGATCACGAAGATCTTCGCAAGTTTCAACGCTCGTGCTTTAACCCCGAATGGCTTCGCGCAGGCCCCGCGGATACAAAATCGCGAGAATCGGTTTGATGGCAGGTCAGCTCTTGTTTCGCCAGCGCCAAACTCCATCTCTTATCCCTGTTGTTTTAAAGGCGGCCGCTCCCAGAAGTTCAAAGTTGCACCATCTTGAGATGAAAGGAGTTTTGGTGTAATTGTTTCATATACCAGAGCTGTATATGCATATATATAAGTTGGTGAGATGTAGGCTGAGAAATGCTTTGATCTGTAGTTTCGTTCGTTATAGGTGTATTGATTACACTGTCCATTCATTGATCTTGATATCGTTACGTTCTTTTCATCATGTATACTTCTACTCTTCTTCTCACTCTCGTCGCTTCCGCGAGTGCTCACATTGCTTCTTGGAACAAGGGCATGTACTGCAAAGTAAACCTCTCCTACCATCATCTCATCACTTCGTTCTGACTCTTTAGGGTGGCAATGACTCTTCTGTCGACAACGCCAACACCAACCTCGCCGTGAACCCCCTCTACGATCTCCCCAAATCCAAATGGTGGATGCAAGCCGACCGCGGCTGCGATGCCGTGCCTCCTCCCAAGGGCGAGTTCCTCGAGCTTCCAGCCGGTAAATCCTTCATGACCGAACTCGCCAACAACCGTGCCTTCACGACACTCTCTTACAAGGGAGAGTTGACTACAGAATGGCAGGATGGCAAGAACCGCTCTATGCCTTGGAGAGGCCCTGAGGGCGGTTGTCTCATGGACGGTGGTGATGGCTCGGGTGGAGAGTTGCACACCAAGAACATTGAGTCAACTGGTGGAACAGCCTGGGCCATCTCGTACGAGAGCGATATCAGCAAGGTCACCATGGATAACCTTGTTGTTTTCTCTGTGCGATACTAGTAAGACTCCAGTCCAAGACTCATGATTCAAAGCTAACGAAACAGTTCCCCTTTCTTTCGCGAGACTTGGTACGACGTCCCAGCCGATATGCCTGCATGCCCTGAGGAAGGCTGCTACTGCGCGTGGCTTTGGATCCCCGATGGATGTGAGTCACTCCCCTTGCATACGAAAGCATAACTGACGCCATGAACAGGTGGCCAGCCGAACATGTACATGCAGAACCATCGCTGCAAGGTCACTGGAAGTACTTCCACCAAGAAGCTCGGCAAGCCTAAGCCTCCTGTCTACTGCCGTGACAATCCTACCAAGTGTGTCCATGGACCCAAGCAGATGATGGCATGGAACCGTAAGTTTGTCCCGGTCAAGTTTGTGGTTGTTGGTGACTAATATCGTGCAGAGGCTGAAGGCAACAACGTCAACCCCCCTAACGGCCAGACTCCTACTTACAACCAGCGAATGGGTTTCATGGATGGCGCTCAGGACGATATCTTTGTCGATGAGTAGTTTGGCAGAGCATCGAGCAATGTACGAGTAGTGATCAAGTCCTTCCGGAAAGACTGACTTTCTCTTCTATTATCCATATGGTCTGGCCTCAGGATCTAAATTGTATTCTTATAACATCGTAGAGTCTCACCCAAGCGATCTCAAGATCAAAAGCGTGTAAGGGCATCCTTTGAGTCATGCTCTTGACAATAACGAATCGTTTCTGTGGTAATTCCAAGTGATAATAATGATACAGCAAATAGTTAGTCCAATCCCAGCCTCTATCTATAATGATACCCAGTAGAACTGCCCTGAGACGCCAATTCGCCGTACACAAAACATAATCACCACGCTTCAGCCCTTACAGAATCGTCTGCATCCCAATCCTCTCGTCGTTCATCGCCGCCAACCTCATCTTCTTCTTCTTCTTCTTCTTCACCATCCACCAACTCTGTATCCTCGTTGCCCAGAGTCTCTTCACCGTCCTCGCGACTCTCGTCGTGTTCCTCTTCTTCCTCTGCTACCTCCTCGGCCTCTTCCTCACCATCGCTCTCCTCGGCTTCATCGTCTCCCTCGCTTTCACTATCAGCGTCTTCACCGCTAGACTCGTCGGTGTGATGTCTCAGATTCGGGAAGATAAGCCCGGGAGGGACCTCCTCATCGTAGTCCTCAGGGACATCACTCAGGTCACTCTCATCATCGGCTGAATCATGAATGCTGCCTGGCTCGCTCTCAGCCTTGTCATCGGCGTGCTCTTCGCCGTTGTCATCATCCGCGCCATCTTCGTGATCCTCATCATGCTCTTCCTCATGGTCTTCGTGGTCCTCTTCGTGTTCGTCTTCGTGCTCATCTCCAGCATCCTTCATATCAACATCGACGTCGTGACCAGCTTCCCGCCGAATCTGAGCATCAGCTTCTTCGTCACTGTCCGCATCGCTTGCATGCTGAATAGGCGTGTGGCTACCACGCTTACCGCTCGAGACACTGCCAACTCTGCTCTTACTTGACTTGGGCGCCTCCAGAGCTCGGACGACTGCTTGCTCAGCCTTGCGCAAGACATCCGGTCGTCTGACGCCAAGCTTTCGTGCCCGTGGTGCAGCCTCATGCTTCTCCGTCTCCATGGGAGTTGCTGTGCCTGTGATGCTCTCCTGTCCATTGGGCGCATTGAGAATATTTGCGAGCGAGCTGGTGGCTTTTGCCTCTGCTTGCGCTGCTTCAAGCTGGGCCGCAACCTCTTTGGCATGGTGTCGCTCCTCCACGACCTTGCTAGGGTCCGGGCCAGGCAGCGACTTTGCTATCTCAGAGTAGATCCTGGAGTAACAATCATTGAGAAGATCATCAATGGGTGCCACTTTCATAAGATTAGCATTGAGCTTCTTCAGCTCGATGGTTTCCTTCATGCAGTTGAACAATGGAATGTCAGCACCGTCGCTTGCGGCCCAGTCTGCGATTCTCTCTCCGATAACCTCAAACTCCTCGCTGGAAAGAGACTTGAATACGTCGTCCGAGACTGGTGACACATGGTAACCTTCTCGTAGGAGCTTTAGGTAAGCCATGCAGCAAGACTGCCATAAATCGGTGAAGTGGTAATAGTCTGCACCCTTCTTTCGAAGACGCCTCAGGAGTTGCTCCAGATTATTACGATCTGACATAATGACCAACAGCTTGGTCATGAAGCGGACGTATTGCTCTGTGTAAACGTGATGTCGACCGGGTCGCTCCGCATCGCACTTCCAGACGTTCATAACCATCGTTTTAGTGACCATGCTGTCCCGAAGAATGCCGAAAGCAGCCTTGGCTTCCACTAATCTGTCGCTGCCCTGCGCCTCGTTGGCCTCATCGAACAGGATTCTGGCGTGCCTGATGATGATGCGATGCTGCCAGTTAGACTTATCCTTGTCTCTGAGCTTGGTAAGATTGCGAATGATATACTCCTCCCAATCTTCAGGCTCTGTGAAGGAAGCAAAGTGGTCATCAGGATTGACAGGTAGGCCAAATGGCTGCTCAGCTAAGATCGCAGCAGCGTCTTTAGACGCCAAGTCTCCTCGAATCACCAGCTTGTGTAAGATGGAAACTATCTTGTAATGTGGCTCGAGGATAGGATCACTGTTCCGACCTCTTCGAGCATTGTGCGCTACCGTGACTGCTTTCTGAAGTGTTTGGATCAGTAGTTCAATGCTGATCTTGGACTTCATGTCCTTGACGTCGAGTTGGTCATCAGATGTTTGGTACATCTTCCAATAGCACTTGGAGAGCATGTACGGGTTCCTGTCACTGTTAGACTCGGCATACACCTGCGGGGGGGTTCAACTTACTTCCAATCGGTTGGCTTTCGTTGCATTGCCATCCTGAACAGCTTAGCTGCAAATTTCCAGACTTTGTACTCATTCATTTGCGGGTGCAAAATCTTCTTGAAGGTCCCAGCTCCCATATCCTCGATAAAGTACCTTTCTTGATCAGAGTGATGGAACGGTTCCATAGCGAATGGCTCACGGCTCGAGGCATACATTCGCATGGCAAATTTGTGATATAGGTCATGCAAAGGGTCTCCATCGTGCGTTTCGACTTCCACGTTACGGGAGTGTGAAAGCGCGAGGGTATAGCAATGGATAGCATTTCGCTGGAACTTAACCAACTCAGGTCGGTCCTTATTCATCTTATCGGCAGTCCAGAGAACCGACTCATCCAGCTCGTAGTCAAAGCATTCGGCCAACCGGAACCAGGCATCCCACCTGTCTGCAGTGAACTGAAGTTGTAGTCTCAAGAAAGTCGCACCAATACGCAAATCGTCGGTTGCGCCAGGAGTCTGTCTGCGATTCAAGTCGACACCCTTGAACTTAGTGAGAGCCATCATGCCAAGCAAAAAGAACCAGCCATGAGTAGCGAGGATAGTCTCCGGCGTGTTCACAGACACAGCGTCGACCGAAACTTCCCCAGTAAGGGCTCGGTACAGACGTAGTGGGTGTACAGGCCTCTTCAAGTATTCGGTAAAGTTGCGGAGATTGTGGTACATCTGAGACGTCGACTTTGCTTGGCCAAGAGTCTGCTGCATGTGATCGATTGTTGTCTTGAGATCTGACTTGAGAAGATCTTTCATCGGCATGCGGTTCGCAAGGATAGTAACCCTCTCCACGAGTTGCATGGTCTGTCGCTTCTCAAGCTTCTCGGGAGGACAGGCGTGATCCTGGACCTCCCAAACGCCTGCCCCAAGTTTGAGGCCATGTAGATCGTAGAGCACTTGTCCAAGATAGTCTTCCCAGTTCTCAATGTTCTTGAGCTTGAGAAGTTCGACACGCATAACCTTGAGGAAGATTTTGTTTGAAGCTTTGCAGAATTTGCGAATGCCAATGACCTGGTGGATGGCAGCGAGGAAGTCGGCCAGGTCCTTTTCGGGCCCAATTATGCAATTGTCCTCGTTGATGCCAGCCCTGAACATGGTGTATTGAAGGCACCATGCACGAATCTGCATCTCCTTCAACCTGTTCTTGAGTGATTGGAGAGCTGCTTTCGAAGCAGCATTGCCAGGTCGTTCTGTCTTGAGGCCAATACGAACCTCATCTTCGCAAAGGCTCGACACGTGCAGTAAACAGTTGACCTTGGCGAGCGCGGCAGTGGTGGATTTGATGTGAGCGTCGTCAATAATCTCAAAAGCGGTGTTATCATTGAGCGCAGAATACAGCGCACTAATGAGGAGCTCATCCAGCGACTTCAGAGTGCGCATAAAGAGTAACTTCCTGGAGTCGGCCGGTGTGTTGGCATATGTTTCACCTTCCAGATCTGATACGATCAACTCAATGCTCTTCAGATAACAAGAGAATTGCTTGGTAGGATAACCGATAGCGTGGTAAGCGGTTCCCAAGCGTGACCACAGGAACAACCTAAGCTCTGTGCTGCTGTTATGAAGAAATTTCCACAAATCTTGCAGGCTCTGACTTGCACAGTCCGATAGTGACTTCTTTTGCTTGTCGTTTGAGCTTGAGCTTGAGCTTGAGCTTGAGCTTGAATCATCATCTTCAGTTCCCGGACTCTCGGGCTCTGCCTCCTGGTCGGGGACGCAGACTGAAGAAGGGTTGAGAACAGGCTCTAGCGTCTCGATGACAGAGACCGGATCCTCCATGTTATCCTGAAACAGTCCGAGGAAGAAGTCCATTGTAGTGAGCTTGGAGATTTCACGATCAGCGGCTTCTGGAGAGATCGTCGGCATGACCACGTTGTTTGGCAGCGAAATGGTTGGAATTTTCTCATCTGCCAGGTGATCCCGTAGAGATGTCCACATGAGAAGAATGTGTTCGCGCACAGGCCGCTCAGAATGTGAAGACACAAGAACTGAGGTCCATAAGAAACGTGCTGAAAGTTCATCGTTTGAAGGACGATCGAGTGCCTGGATGTAAGCAGAAGCAACATTAAGCCATCTCCCGAGTCGGTATTTGGTCTTCATACGAGTTGCATAATCCACAACGCTGTTAGGATTGGTGATGAGTTCGTATATGTCGATATGAAGTTCATAGATCATAGGGACAATGGTTTCGAGCTCGGCCAGCTTCTCGGGTGAACCAGCAGCCAACTCCATTTTTTCATTGATTCTTTGATACAACGCTGCGTCCGAATTATTGAGCATCTGGACTACAGAGAGCTTCATCTTGTCGGACCACTTGGTTGTTGCATAACTCTCGCTGACAGCTCTGACCCATTCATATGCGACATCTTCAGGGGTCATCCACGATCGAGATTCTCCGATCTTTGTAGCAAACGACCTTAAGCCCTGTGTCTCATTGAAAGTCGGCGTTGAGTTCTGGTCTTGGGAACTTGTCTTCGCATGCTCCAAGAAAGATGACGGACCGAGAGGGGCTTGTTCATTCTTGTGCAAGAACACCTTGGCGACCTCCTCGCGAAAGTCAACAATGGCACTGCTCAGATCCCCTGCGGCCAGATTTGCGATCTTACCCGGTCGGTCTTCAACAGCGCATGAATCGATGAGCTCAGTGATGAAATCGAAGGTCGGCTTGTCTTCCACTCCCAGATTTTCGAGGACGCTCTTGGTCATTTGGAATAGGTTTTGGTCAGCACCTTGATAAGGCTGTAGTTGATTAGCAATTAATGTACTGGGATCAGTTGATTCCTCAGCTTGTAGTGTTTCTCTTCGTCGAACTCGTTTACTGCGTTTCTCGGTCGCATTCTCTTCTTCCGCGCCGTCTGGCAGTCCCGCTGCAGATTGCGATCGTTTCCTTGTTGATACTCCGTTGGTTTCTTTTTTGGGCTGGTCACCAGCCTTTTGGCTGTCTTCAGTAGCCTCAGATGCAGCTTTTTGATCCTTGGGTTCTGCTTCAGGGCTACTCTTCTCAGACGGTTCCGCTAGCTGGATCGGCCTTCCTATCGCAACTTGAATTTCTGAGCTGATGCTCTCAGAATCGTTCGAGGGTGTTTCTACGACAGCCTCGTCCACACTGCTGTCCAAGATTTCATCAAATATGTCAAATACCTCGGTATAATTTGTAAGACGATTTATGATTTCATCACCAAGACTCGCCCAGGACGACACTGTCTTAGGATCGCTGCGGCTGGCATTCTCGGCATCTCTCATTTCTGTGTCTTCTGCAGTCTGATCCTGAGTAACGGGGTCTTTGGGTGGTATTAATGACTTAGTCGGGTCCGGGAGAAAGGGGATGGGATCAAGGTGACGCTTGAGAAGAGCAGGCATTTTCTTCTTGAGCCAGGGAGTCATTATCGGATGCGATAGAGCCATGTCGTCGCCAAGAAGCTGCAGTTGGTCCTTCAACTGCTCACCCGCCATGCCTTCTGCTAACGAGGGAGGCTCAACTTCCACAACAGCAGGGTCGTCATCCAACTCAATCGCAGCCTCAAGACAAAACCGCTTGAGACGGTGGCTATTCATGGCGCCCGCGAATCGAGCAGCCCTTCTCCAGAGCTCTGGATCGGACGGGTCTTGGTCCAAAGCAGTCATCCAGCTATCCAAAACTTTGTTTGCATGGTCGTCATGATATTTCAGTCGAGTCTTTTCCTTGAATGCCGGATTCAAGGTCGATTCGTCCTTGTACTTGTCGACAAAGAACTGGCCGTAGTTTTTGTACGATAAATAGAGAGCTTGAGAAAGGCTCGCTGCGACACCATCTGCCCCTCCAGCATCGACATCTAATCCTCCATCTGTGAGCGAATGGTCCAAGTTGGACACATCCGGTTGACCGTCTGCATGTCGCTCTGCTCGTTCGTAGTCTGTTTTGGCTTCTCGGTATTTGAAGATCTCGGATTCGAATAGCTCGTTGTAGGCGGTTTCGGCAGCTTCGCGCGATCGGGGTCCTTGTGCATGGAGTTTCAAGGCATTCTGGAATCTTTTTAGAGCTTCATCGACCTGGAATAGGTCAGTAGGTGTGCGCGATTGTTCCGTTAGCTGTCAATCTAACATGGATCTCCTTTGTGGTATCGATTTGTTCGTCGATATTGTCCTCGGGCTCGAGGTTGATTGCTTGGAATGCCGGCTTTAAATATTAGCAAAGATTCTATCCAACAACTGGGAATCGTACCATATTGGCGGTCGCAATACTTCTAGAGCAACAGCCGACATTCGTGTGTGCGACAAAGGATATATCCTAACAAAGTCGGCTATTTTGATGAGAGTTTGGGGTCAATTCGGCATGCTTGGCGGACGTCCACCTCATTAATTGCCCTGACGAAAGCGCGTTCTAAGACGCGGATCATTTCAGCCCCATTACGCCACACAGAGACTCGGTTTGCTGCGGTAGGAGCACGTGGATGTGGCGGTGTTTAGAGCTGCACGGCCCCTAACGTGGCCTGGACTAACTCAGTACGTAGCTCCCGGTCCAGCTATCAAGGAGAGCAAGGAGCAAGGCCAGATCTTAGGGAGGGACCAGCAACCAACGGTTGGCTTCAACATCTTACGCCAGCTCCGCAGTTCTCGTTCTCGATTCGAGAACAAAGAGATCGCAACCGACCTCGACTTTTCCCCTCTTTATTCCCCGGACGAGTCAATTTCGACAATCCTCGCTTCAATTTCGACTCTGGTTTCCATTAGCGGTTCGCGAGGAGCTCGTCGTCATGGTCGCGCCAGCGGTCCCTGAGTGCGCAACACCATCGATATCCTTGGCGTTCATATAGCTAATCTCGAGATAGAATCACCGAGGAGATCCTCCACGAGTCGATCGATGCACGAACCGAATCCCTCTCTGGTCTAAGAGAACTTGGTCCTCCCGATCTTGTTCATCTACTCAAGCATGCCGTGCGAAACCCAGCTAAACAGGTATGCAAGCTTCTCGGCGCAAGGGAGACCAGGAACTGACGTTTTGAAGACTGGCGTCTACCACCATGTTACCGGCGTCGATGCATCCTCTTCTGCGAGTCTAGCAGCATATATTAATACCCTAACCTACAAAGAATCTGGGCCAAATGCGACAAACAAGATTGTCGAGGGTGTCTACTGGTACGTCATGACTGCTGTGCGCCTCTGCATTCGCGATTGCAAGCCCTGACTCTGAATAGCTGCTACAATGCCTTCTCGCGGCTCGACATGCGCGTACACGTATCGATCCCCGGAACTGTAGAAAGCTACTGCGTTGACGAACGAGGCGAGAAGCGGAAAGCATCGGAGGAGCTTTGGCTGGAGACTTATCTATGCAGTGTTCTTCGAGCTTACTCGTATGCAGACGATGGTAGCGGCGATACCATTCGAAAGATTATGGGTGTTCGAAGATTCAATCCTGTTACAAACACTGAAACCGAGCATCGTTTCCTCCATGCCGCAGAACAGCTCTTCTTCAGGGGTATGCCACCCCAAATTGGCTACTCTGCCTAGGCTAACCAACTTTCTAGGATGGCAGCTGGGTTCCGATTCTGTGGTTCAGGTGCCTACCAACGTGTCGAATCACCTAACTACGGGTCTGCTCAAGTACCTCGAGACAACCGGACGCTATGCCTCGGGAATCAACTTGTTTGAGAAGCTTCGAACCCAAAGCGTCGAGGTATCATCTCTACTAGCGAAGGTCATGTTCATGGGACACGAGGAGGTTGCTGGGGTCCGAACGCTCCACCAGTCCTTGCAAGAGACTCCAATGGACTATGTCATGCTCGACACTCAAGCAGAATTCCTGTTGCACAAGGCCAAGAGTGCCCCTACGCCGGAGCTCAGAGACGAAAGACTGAAGATGTCTCTTGGTTGTGCGGATCGCGCTACTGTCGCCGCCCCAACCGAGTTCAGCACCTGGGCGAGACTGGCCCAGGTATATGTAGCCATGGAAGATTGGGACAATGCGCTTACCATTCTCAACTCATGCCCTATGTTCACCTACCAAGACAAGGACACGCCTCTGATGCCAGAACCAAAGGAAGTCCACTTGCCAACTCTCCCTGAAACTCGCCTTGATGAGATTGACAGCGAGCCCGAGTCGCGATACTCAGAACAGGTCGACCCTAGCTTGCTCAACCTGCGAGCGGCATCCTACAGGGGCACTTTTAAGAAAGCGTACGATATTCTGACCGAGATGACCGCCAAGATTGGTTGGGACCAGCTGCTGAAGATTAGAAGTAATGTATTTGTGATGGAGGATGAGTACCGCACAGAGAAGCAGGAGGCTACTCAGCCTGCCTCTTCGGCAAAGCGAACTCCTAGCACAGACGGTCTGCGGGGTACACCTGATCAGACTGTCAACCAAGATGAAGAGACTGAGGACGAAGAGGTAGAGAAGCTTGATGAGGCCGCTTCCAAAGCTGAGGAAGCCGGTGAGGAGGTCCCTGCCACCAACGGTACCAGTCAACAGGACAAGATCGAGAAGCCTTCTAATGTCATCGACCCAGGCGAGGCAAAGGCAGACAGCGAGGTAAGCTTGACTTACATACCATGCAAGAATAAAGCTAACAATCCACAGACAACCAAGAATGACGAGCACTTGTCCAAGCTCAACACCAAGCGCCTTTGTGAGCGCTGGCTAGACAGTCTCTTCATGGTGCTCTACGAAGACCTGCGTGTCTACACAATCTGGCGTACCCAGATGGCCCAGTACCGCGCCCAGCAGATGCAGTACAAGAAATCGGCAGAGGAGTGGGAGATCCTCGGTTCTCTCGCCGAGCGTCTTCAGCACGTCGACGAAGCTGTCGAGGCGTATCGCGCATGCCTATCAATCCGATTCAGCCCCAAGGCCCTCGCCGGTATTCTACGTGTCTTTGAGAAAACTAAGAGCACAAGAGAGACTGTGGCATCCGTGATCCGACTAGTGACATGGCAGTACCGATGGTACAGCGAGTTCAGCCCCGAGCTGCTGCACACGATACGGACTCTGATCGAGGACGAGGGAGCAGTGAAGGTCCGGAGCATCATTCAAGCTACTAGCTTGCCGCAGAATGTGCTGGATCTCACACATCACTATGCTGCGCTGTGCGCGACATTCAGGAGCAGCGGTACCGACGGTTAGCATTGAGCGATATGGTCTGTTTCAAAAGGATGTTTGTGGATGATGGATGTTTAGATATACATTGGGGAGATGCGTGCGTGGTATAGGAAGCAAGCTAATTGACGATTCAAGTCCTTGGTAGGGTAAAAGTTTCGTTCAGGGAGTTTCTGGGTGATGTGTGATTCAGTGTTTGAAGAATAGTAATGCGATTTGTATTTGTATGAGCAGCATAACCCTAAGTTATCTGGTTTGTTCTCGGTTTGAAGCTCCTGTGACTTGATTCTGTGTTGAACAGCTGCGATGCCTGATGCTCTTAGGCTGGATTCCTTCTCATCCATGGGTGAAAGTAGTCTCCTCTCGAGAAGCAGAGTGCCTTCATATGCTGTGCTCCGGCAGCCAGGCTCTACTAATTTGCATCTGTTCAATTCTCTATCCGATTACTTACATTCTCTCAACTCGAGTCTGTCTGAATCTTGTCCAATATCTTGGCGTGATAGAGCAAGACAGCACATCTTATTTCATTTTGATCTACACACTAAGGTACTTTAAGTTAGTAAGTAGCACAATACCTCGCGCCTTTCAGATCGTTCGTCCCTTCCAGGGTCCCGCCAATATCAACGGAAGTGCCTCCTTGAAGCAACATTCAAGTTCTTGCTCATAGCTTGACTGCTCCACTGCGTTTCACGAAGAAGGCAGCCCCACAGAAGCTTGAGGAGGCAAACCCCGGAGGTTCTTTATCCTCAGTTGGAAAAAGAATAAGGCAAATTTAGTATATTTTAGCAGTTATTAAGACCAATTAATCTTGGCAGCCTGGGCTAAGCATAAGAAGTCTTTTTGCTCCTTGGGGGATGGATTACAGGTAAGATATGGAAGGTACGCTAAGCTTCGTAAGTACATCGAGAGCTGTTGCCTCCAACAGCAAGGTACCTACTAACAGTACCCCACCATCGTCATACCTTGCCTTTCCTTTCCTTCTACCTCCTGCTTCCAACTTCAACATCAACATCAACATCTACATCACGCAAACAGTCTATCGCTCAACTCTTTCTCAATATCGACACCATCAAGAGAATAGCCCCGCAAGTGAAGAAGAGACACACCATCATCCCCCATCCCATAAGCTAGCTAATAGCTACATCGTCCGACAATGTCCAAACGTATCACAAAGGTAAACCCTCCTCCTTTCCATCCTCAATACCACCGGTTAACATATTCCAGGAATTCGGTGAGATTTCCCAAAACCCGCCTGAGGGTTTCTCCGTCTCCCTCCCTCCTGATGAGACCATCTACACCTGGCATGTTACGCTCACGGCACCTGAGTCAACTCCCTACCACCCAGGCAAATTCGGAATCGTCCTGACCCTGCCAACTGAATACCCCTTCAAGCCGCCTGTCGTCAAGTTCATCACGCGAATCTATCACCCCAACGTCACAAACGACGGCCAGGGCAACATCTGCCTTGGCCTCCTCAAGCCCGAAGCTTGGAAACCTAGCACGCAGCTCCGTGCTGTTCTCGAGGGCCTTCGCAACCTCCTAGAGGAGCCCCAGATCGGTGACCCTCTCGAGGAGCGAATTGCTCAAGAGTATCAGAACAACCGTGACGAGTTTAAGAAAAACGCCAAGAAACATGTTGAGCTGTATGCAATGGGTTCGCCTGACTTCCCTCCGGTTGCCTAGAATGACAGTCTTGGAAACAACGGGCACGGCGTCGTAGTACAAGGACTTTCCAGTACGCCTGCGCCTGTCGCTCCTGCACCTCAATTGTATTTCAGACCACACGAACCAGTCGTAGCAAGTCTGATACACGTTACACACCCTAGAATGGTGCACCCCGGAGTGCCTTTGGACGATCTAAGTCTCGAGCAAGGAGTAGAGGCATGGGAAAGAATTGGGGAATCAATACTAAGACAACGAGAATAGGAACAACTCCGGGCTAGTGTAGTGGAAGATATCTTCGGATCGGCTGGCCAGGCGGAGGGGGAGCAACAACAGCGAGGTCGGTTCAGAAACTGGCTGCGTCGCATCGGGAGGCGTCTTGCTAGGTTCTTGTGAATTTTATAGCGAATGGTTGAAAAGGGCGAGATGAGTTAAATGGAATAGCGAGCGCACAGGATGTATCTTGATGCCTCTCTGGGCTTTCTATCAGTATATCATTACTGAAAAGGAAAATACACATGAACTACAGCGACGAAAGACGACTTCTCTCTTCTCACAAGGTCCTCCAGATCATCGTGGACTCGTGCATATCAGGTAATTTGCCAATCCTTTGGTATCATGGCAAAAGACGCGCTGTTGCGTACGTAGAATTTTTCAACGGCGAGCCTAGTAAGCAACATTATTTGTCATGCTCTATCATGAAACTTGTTGATTGAAGTAACCGTAGCTGAAGTTGGATCTTAGTCCCAAATGATACAAATCCGGACCGGATGCTTTCCCTGTAGTGAACACTAATCTTTGACGCTTTATTTTTTGTGTCCTTCTTACAAGACTCCATTCTCAAGATAAGTTTAAGTGTCAGCATACCTATTCTCCCCTTCTCAGTTATTTCAGCCCAACATGGCTGATGTTTGTCTCACTTTGGCCATGCTCACAAGACTCATCATGAGACATTACCATTCATCGCGAGTAAATACCTCGATCACTTTTGTCTCAGACATATCGAAGCGTGTGGACAAAGGTGAGACATCAATAGACTACGCGCGTAGGCAAAGAGAACGAACAGTCATGTAATTATCTTTCATTCCATTAGGGTATCAAAAAAGGTTATCCCCCAAATCTACTCCTCGACAATAAGGTTCTACCCAGTTCATACGTAATTTTTCCCCCCCATCTATATGAAAACCAGACACCGCCTGACTTTGCCAGTCCTTTGCATCCTAGCCATACCTCCCTCCGTAGGAAGTCTTTTTCCTTCCCTACAAGAGTGCTGTGAGGTTGGTGGTGCTTTTTTTGTCTTGTCGCAATGCAGCCGTAAACCATCGTCATCAAGTATAAAACAGTGTTTCCTTTTTTAGGTTCCATTCCATCCTGTACATTCCAGCCGTCCAACGCTGATCCCTCCCCGCTGCTTTGAGACATTGTAAATAAGCTCCCCCAGATGTTGGGTTAAGCTGAAAAGGAAATAAAGGAAATTTTGAAAGGAAGGTTGAATATGAAAGTGAATAAAGAAAAAAACGAAGACACAATGCCGGCTAAATCGAGAAATAGACCATGCCTTCCATTGAAACGCCATTCCATGATAAGGTTCGGTGGCTCACACCTGTTTCAGTGCGAGCCAGGGTGTACCGAAATGAGAAAGAAGTGAGGTAGTAAAAGGAGATATTGAAGGAGTGTTGAAGGGATTGAGATGATGTGATGATGTTGACGCGGCTCAGATGTGTAATTTCCTGATGTTTCGAGTCGGGGTAGACAGTGGTGGCCGTCCTCCAACTCCGCCTATCCGACGTTCCATGTCTTGCCCTGACGGACTCGATCCAGCTGCGCCTTAGCTCGTCGCTGCTGGCGCTTCTCGTCAATCTGGACCTGGCTGAGGTGCCCGAAGCCATTCCGTCGTTTGAAGCAAGCCTCCATAAGGGCGTTAGCGTCGATCAGTCGGCGTGGCATCGATTGCACAACACCAAACATCTCCATAGGATCGGCTACAGCCCGAATCTCGCTCTCGCCTAGCTTGAAGATGGCCAGTGCAATGCGGAACAGAGTCTTGGAGCCCTCGTAAAAGAAGACATCCCACACCCGGAGAGTAGTCTCAATCGGGAGCGTTCCGATGAAGCAACTCATGAACCAGGCCGTCATGCAAAGAGTGATTGGTGGAAGTCGGTCAGTTGGTGTTGACATACGTGCGAGTTCCTTGCGACGCGAACGAGTGAGGCGGATCGACTTGCTTGTCGAGGGTCGTGAGTTAGGGTCAGCCTCAAGCTCGCCACCGACCTTGTCCCAGACGGCAGGCATCGAGGTGCGCATCTCCGTCATGAGAACGCCCAGATCAATCTTGGAGCCCTCGAGACTCATCTCATGGGTGCCAGGGAGGTAGATGCGTGTAATGACATTGAGAAGCCAAAAGCACTGCTCCTCGGTGTCAACAAACAGAAGGAGAAGACCAGCAAGGAAATTCAAGCTCTGGCAGTATCCGATGCGAGGGTTGTAGACAGCAAAGGCATGAAGGACGCGGCGGAGAGAAGTGATGATTGGTGTCTCTCCATCCACATTGGGAGGCGCTGGGCTGGATCCTCGAGTAGAGTCCGACATTGTTGACTGGCTTTCTCTGGCGCTGCTCGATGCCGTGTCCATCCCGCCGGGAGGCTTGAACTTAATGTTGTCAGGGAATGTCCGATGCAAATCTCGCTCGATAGCCTCAGCATCAACGTCCTTAGCTCGCTTAGTTGTTAGCTTATCGTAGAGACCCGAGTGCTTTGCCAGAATGGCGGGACCACCAGCGTAGTAGAACCAAGCTGCACCGCGCCATTCGGGAGGAATGCCCTTGCGAACAAAGCGTTTTGTCTTTGCGTTTGGAGCAGGGAACCGGTTGGGGTGATCTGTCATGAGAGCGTTATCCTTGAGGTAGGCATTCCACTTCTTCCGACGGCGTGCCAGGTACTCGGTGTATCCAGCATTCCAGGCATCATATTGCTGCCGCGTCACGTACTGGTTCTCCTTCTTGAAGCCGTATCGGTCACGAGCGCCAGGGTCCTCAGGCTCGACGGGTTCGGGTGCAACAACAGGTGGTGGAGGGGCGGATACTGGCTCAGGTACAGGCTGAGGCTCAGGAATGGGTGCGGGTACTGCTGTCGGTGTTGGTTCAGGTGCGGGCTCCGAAGCGTAGTCCATATTGCGTCCAGATTCAGGGGTTTCGGGTCGCTCGGAAGGCTCACGAACAGGTGAGAGGGGCGCAGAGACGGGTGATGCGCTTGTAGGTGTTGGTTCGACAGCAGAAGAAGGTTGTTCATTAAGAGAAGGCTCAGAGTCCAATGACTTGGCTGAATCTCGCTTTTCGTTCATTCCGCGACCGTAGTTTTCCGCGATATGAGGAACTGACGATGTGAAGGCAGGGTGGGTGAAGATCATCTTGGACATTCGAATCTCCATGTCAAGGGTCGAGTTGGACTCTTGTACCTTGCGTTGAGGGAAGTCCTCGTCATCTGCATCGTCTCTGATGCTGTGTCGCTGATCCATGTCTGAGGTTGATGTCACGGGGCGAGAATTTCTGTTGTAGTAATCAGGGTAGTGCACGTCGTCTTCGTCGTCGTCGAAACCTTGCTCGTACATGCCCATAACATCCTCAAGGCTCGGTTCGTCGTGCTCGGGGTCGTCGTCGTTGTCGTTGTCGTTTTCAGGGTTGGCTTCTTGCTCCCCTTCGCCTTCAGGGCTCGGATATAACGATGTAACGGAGCTGTCCTTTGTAAGGACGCTACTTCTCTCAGTTACTGCAGTTCCTGGAGCAGTAGATTCTGTGAATTGAGAGCGAAAGCTCGATCTAAATTCTTCACCACTCATCCACGGGGCGACGACAGGGCTCGGTGAGGCCGACCCTGGGTTGGAGTAGCTTAATGGTGGCCGTGCGGCGGAAGCTGTCGCACCATTGGCCGTCCGAGCACGGGGCGCTCGAGGCTCATAAAAGTCGTTGGAAGGTGGAGATAGGACCGAGTGGTAGGTAGATGAAGACTGACAAGATGAAACTGAAGGACCGCGGGGACGTGGAGGAGCAGGCCATAAGGGATGTTGCGAAGGTGATACAAGCTCGAGGTACTGGTCGGCGGGATTGAGGCCGGGGGTAGAGGGCGATGTAGCGGTCGCAGTCGCGGTAGCGGTAGTGCTAGCGGTAGCCAGGGTGCTGTGGACTGGACGTGGCTTAGCCGCGTCTGTCATTGGCTGGCGGATACTTTGCTTCCGCGGCCGCGAGAAGTTCTCCACGGTGGGTGGCAGGCTGTCGTAGGCGCGCAGGTCAGCCAGTGACGATTTGGATGTCAGAAATGTCGGAGACGTGTTTCGAGATTCCACAGGAGTGCTTGCCGCAGTATCGTAGCTTAAAGGTGACGGCGAGTGCGGAGAGTCAAATGGTGATCCTGCTCGCTGTGATATTGACTGTCCAAGAATAAATCTTGAAGGGTTTGACATTGAATCCCATCTTGGTGAAACTGGCAGAGGAGGTAAATGTGACAGAGACTCATCAGAGGGTTGGCGAGTATGTCGGTAGGCGGATCCAAACGGCACTATCTGAACCCGAGGAGATGCTAACGGAGACATTGATGGTGAAGTCATAGGCGATGCATAAGGTGATGCATCACTTGTCGAGGTCCCTGGTGCAAGGCTACTGTTCTCACTATCCCGCTGCCGATTGCCATATAAGGCAAACTTGCCTCGGGTTGCATGTGGTGAACCCGGAGCGTCGGGTACAGAAATAGCGAGGGGAGCCATGGTGTGATGCACTTGGCAGTCGTGGGATCAGGATGCTGCTGCTGGGCGCCAGAGACTGGCAAAAACTATGGTCGCCCAGCGGGCAGGTATAGATTTGCTATACAAAACGAGGTTTCGTTTTGTGTGCAAGGGTATCGATTTTTTGGTCGTGTTCGTCGTTTCGTCGGTGATGCGGTTGGTAACGTTCAGTTAGTCACTGTACTGCGTCCTCCGGCAAGGTGCGCCGACCGTAGCAGCGCAGATATCTGAAGATGAAGAGATCGTAATTGAGAAAATGCAGCAGTAGCTCTTGGCCATTGCTGTCGGTTCTAGAACAAGATATTCGATCTGCAACTGGAATTTGGGCAAAGGCCGGGCCAGAAGCAAAAGAGGCGGTTGCTTTGGTAGTGAAGGTTTCGGCGGTTCGCGAGCGAGGGTTCGAGTATCGTTCCAGAGTTTCGAAACAAGCCGCACAAAAAATGATGGCGAGAACCTAAGTCACAAGCACAGCTATCTAACCAAGAAGTCGATCCAGTGTTGAAGAACGAATGTGAGAAAGAGTCGGTCTTTGGAGAAAAGGCGGATTCGGTGTGGGCTGTATGATTCCTGTGGAAAATGATGGGCGTCGAGCGATGGACCCCACGGTTAGGTTAAAAGAAAGGACGCCGAATTTCGTCTTGACACAGACAAAACAACCCAGCCGGCATCCAGTTCCAGCTTCGAAAGTGATGAGAAGGACAAATGAATGGCTTCAGCCTGTGCTCAGGTCCAGGTCCAAGAGCACATTGAAGAGCGAAAAACTCCCAAATACGCAAAGAAAGCACAGCCAGCACCCTGCACGGAACGTTAAGTTTCTGTACAGGGACGGGGAAGCCGGATTGGATTGGCAGGGCGGGCAGGTTGAATTTCGACGACAAGGATATTCCGCAGCCCCAGCCCAGGCCCAAAAACCAGCCGACAGGGGGGTTAATTCGTCGCTAACAGCACCAGCAGGGGAGCTTGGGCGCCGCTGTAATGAGAACTCCGGCTCTAAAGAGAGACGAGATGTACCCAAACGAGTGATTGAACCGAGAATCGGAGGTTGAATCGATTTGCAAACTTGGAAGTCGAGAAGCTAAGTTAGAGGGAGAGAGGAAGCTCGGATCGCACATTTATTTTGTTGTTGTTTGCTCAAACAGGGGAGTATAGTAGTATATCAGACAAAAAGTCTTGCCTTGGGCGGAGTGGACAGCCCCCGACGGAGAGAAATCCAGGGAACAGAGAAATGAGACAAGGGAGAGCGACTGAAGTCACTCAGAAGAGCCACAATGTCGCAGTTGCAGTAGTAGTACAGTAGCAGGTGGCGCGGGGAAAAGAAGAAACGAGACGAGACCCAAGAAGCACATAAAAAGTAAAAATCCAATGGTCAATGGTGGTTCTATCCACCACCTGCGTTACCACCAAAAAGGGAGCCCTGGGGCGCGAGGTTGACAAAAAAGATCGAACGAGGCCCTCCAAGCTAAGATTCGATGTGATTGTACGACTGTGACTGTTGGCTTGTGGATGGTCTGCGGCACATGCATACCTCGTGGCTTTCACATTCACTTCCACTCTCACCCTGCCTCTGCGGCGTCTTTTCCGTTTGGTCTATCCCGGTGGTCACCCTCCTTCTTCTCTCAACTCTATCCCCCATCTATGACCAAGACGAAAAAGAGTCGACCAAGAGGTCACAGACAACCCCCATTGGCCGAATGGTGTCCCCGGGGAAGCAACTCTGGCTTTTGCTGGGTCCCTTTCAGCTGGGAAGGTCTCTTTTTTCGCACGCTAAATTGCTGGTGAGAGGGGGGGCCAATATCGAGTCAGTTGACCTAAACAGGCCTGGATGGGATGGCGGGGGGTCTGGGTCTGGGAATGAGAGCAAGGGTGATGATTTCATGGAACCAGGTTTGGGGGAATAGAGAGAGAAACAAACAGTCAGTCAGTCAAGATCGAATTGGTTGGTTCAATGGCATAATCATGGAGGAATATGCTTAGTGGTGTTGGTTGTGACACTGCGAGGCTTGTGAGAAACAGGGGTTCTGTTCTAACGGCTCATGTCATATGCGAAAACGGTGCTTGTGAATCCAAGGATGTTCAAACAAGGGAGGGAACGCGTTTCTGGATAGAACAGTCTTAGCCAACGCAACATGAACCACACCGAAAGACAGAGAGGCAATCCAGACGATCTGGTGTTTGTGATGAATCTCAAAAAGAGGTACAGGGTTGGCTGATACGAGCAGGAGATCATGAGCAAAGCAGCCATAGACTGTCACTTCTCACATACCGCAGTCCATATCATCTACACTATAGCGCCGCTATGATGATGGCCTGCATACTATATCTCAGAGGCAGCATATAATATCACGCAACATATACATACATACTTTTCATCCCTTATGTTCGTCTCATTCACTCAAGCCTCATTGGAGTCTAAAGTACCTTCCCCTCCTGACTATGAGATGTAAATTAAACTTGCCCCTCTCACCAAAACAGCCTCTGAACACAAGTTGAAGCCATTGAGATGCGACGGCACCACCAACTCAACAATTCATTGGACGAAAGGGGTTTCTCATAGGTAGGCCGGATCAGAAATATCCATAGTAGGCAATCCGAATAATATGCATCTGTTCGCGTAGAGAGTTTTTGAAAACCACCGTCTCAAGGCCGCCTCTCTAATTCTCGTTAGACCACCCTCCGGCAAAGGGGCCAGACCCAAAGGCGCTGCACCGTCTCAACGGGTTCCTCCCGTCCACGTTAACGTCTCTCCGTCAGTCCAAAAGGAACACAAGCGGCGTCGCGGACTGGATGCCCGACTGGTAGATTACCCACATCGGGTAGTCATCTCCCTTTTTCTTCTTCTGCTAGTGTGGAAAAAGGCTCTGCTTAGGCTTATTCTGCCTTGGAGGCAGCATCAGAGAGCAGACCATTTGATGGCGTCAAAAAGACAGATCAAGAGTGGATGGGGTGAGAAAAAAGGCAGCCAATTACAACGATTTGGTACCTGGATCTTACTCCGCTGCAGGGACACCATGCAACCCTGCTTTTTCTTTTCATGCCCATGCATTTTAGCTAAGCCAAACATTTGGAAATTAATGAAATGGCTTCAGGTCGTAGCCACGGTATTATCCATCAGTTATTACGTCGATGAGAGAACAACTTCCAAGGCACAAAACAAAGAAACATTTAGCCGTTTATTCATCCATCCATGATCCCAGTGAACTTAACCAGACTAAGTTAACCCAAGTGCACCGAGTCCATGTTCCTGGGGCCGTGTTGTGTTGCATAGCGCTGCTGACGTACCGTAATAATATGAATGGATGGATGAGTCCGCGCGGGTTACCTGTCCAATCTCCATTTTATCACGATTGCATTACTACAGTGTCCCCAGCGATTTGAAATCGATTTTATGCGGAGGGAAGACCGATCATCTCTGGTGGGATCCAATTCTGACCCTTGTTGCTTCCGGTGAGCTTCTGGTCATGTTCGAATTTTTGGATCTACATGGAATCGAGATGACACGCAGGGATTATGTAACTGTCAACTCGCCTCGCTCCGTGCTCCGTGATTATTTCGTCTCGTCAACGGAAGAATCTCTGCGTCTGCCTTGCGCTCGGCGATTTCTTGACAATCTCCACTGGCTTCAGGGGAATCTTCAGTGTAAGAATGACTTCAGCGTGGCGAAATAGCCTGACAAAATGGAAACCTCAACGTTTTACAAGCTCCATCTCACTGCTTTAGTGAAGAAATACCACTCATGCGGGGCATCTAAGCCTCTGCTAATCTCTCTGTTCTGCAGCTACAAAGTCTAAAAAGCAAACATAACATTACCTTAACCTAAGCTTGTGTGCAGAGATCGGAAATAAGACTGACCTTGACGTGACTTGGTCATCAACAGAGCGCGTTCTTCTGGAACCCTTTGAAGAAGTCGGCTAAGACTCCCCGCTTTTTGGGTGGAAACCTTGTCAATGGGATGAGCTGGACCGTCAAGCACGAGGCATCCATCGACAAGTGCATCTCTTAGGCGAAGGAGGCTTGCTAGCATTCGAGTACGTATGCTGACAATTGCTGAGCACAGATTAATTGAAGGATCGCGAGGCTTAGACAGTAGCTCATCAGAGTTGCGTACTCCATTGATCGAGATGTAATCAGACGTCCTCATGATATGAGATTTCACATTCCAGTTCAGAGACTGTACAAGACGTGCGTTAATAGCACGTGAGACAGCGTGGTGAAGTGTACAAGAAATCATGCATGTTTCTAAGATCCATACTAGATGCCGAAGCTCATCTCGGTACGCCCAAATTACACATGCCCACTCCGAACCACCGGGTCATGATCTGTTCCCCCGTCGTCATCACCCGTCCGTCGTCCAGGGAAGAGTGACATATTCTGTTTATGCAAATACAAACAAAACCCTCTACCACGCGCGTCCGTGTCGTGTCTTGATATGATGACCGAGGCGCAGGCACCCCGAACTAGCAATCCAACGGATCACGCCTCGTTCAATACTAAAGGGTCTGATCTCGTTCAAGAGACCCAGATTGCGCAGGCAAAGACAACAGTTCCCGTCTTGGCCTCTCGATAGTAGAGACAGTTGAGGTGAAGCTAGACTCGAAGAGAATGCAAAAGGGTCGTGGCCGAGTTCAGTGTATTTCAGCTGAATTCCGTGCGACCCCGATTCGCTCGGAAACGGACGTTTCAGCCGTCAAATGGCAAATGTCTTACAGAACGAATTTGAAATGAAGGGTCTTGAATTTACTTTGGTTATCGTGGCTTGGTATCACCATTGTAAGCGCTGAGTCCAGGAAGCCAGGATTATGGGATTCCTGGTTGCATGCTGAGCGGCCTGGCGACCTACCCGGGACCTCATGATATGGATATGTGCATGCGTCAAATAACCCGTGACTTGATACAGCTGCAATACTCAGAGCCAATTGTTATTCAAGCCACCGTAATTTTCCAAATAAACTATTCATGCAATGTTGAGATCGACATCAACTGGAAATAACGCCAGTGAGGAAAGGGCAGGCGGAAACACGGGACGGAAGCAGGGAGAACAAGACATTGTCTCCACTCAGACCTGAGACTGTCCGTGTCTCTTTGCTTTTTGCCTTGCCTTCCCTTCCCTTATTCCGATATCAAACTCTCGCATTGATCACCTTAATACTCTTCTTTAAGTAATATCAGGATTTTGGTCTCGTCGTCCAGCCAGCGAGAGGCGCGGGATCAAGCACATGGCTGTAAGCTCTGAAGGGCAAATCGTAATGTCATGCAGCTGAGCGGCGTCAACCTCACGTGTCAGGGCGCGCAAGAATTGTTATCAAAACAAAAGCAAAAGGCAAGAAAGTAAATACCAAAAAGAACTTGTCACCAAAGGTCGTCAATCCTGAACGCAGCCATGAATCCAAACAGCCAAACCAAACCAAAATTCTGATGAAGGCTTTAGGGTAAGTTGCGCTCAAGCATGGAGCACCATAGCATGTGACCGGACATCAAGCTCCCAGCATCATATCACTCTTCGATGACGCCAACTGTGTTTCGGCCGCACCACCGAACCCCCCGACGCCGACGTCGGTTCGGTTCAAGAGGCACTCGTCTCACCTGCGCATCATCCTTGAGGCATTACGGGCCGGAGAAACCTGCGCCGTCATCCGCTCCTGGTTTTACTTATTCCCAGAGTGAATGTAGTCCAAGCTTCCCCCAAGCTCTTGGAGAAGTGAGATGTTACAGAGCTTGAAAGAGAGCTCCGTTCGTCCTTGTTATTGACTCGATAGCTGCTGACAAGGGCATGTATCAGCCCCTCGAGGACAGAAACCAGAACGGAAAATCATTGCGCTGTGCTTTTCTCACGTTGGTTCTATGAATTTACTCTGTACAGCACCTCATTGAACGAAACAAGGGCGGAAGAGAGGCAATAGCAAACAAACAAAAGGACCCAATTTGTTCCCGGCGAGAATGAATTTCCGAGACACTTCCACCCAACACTGAGCGAGACTGGGCTACAATGTGAAAGTCCTACGTCACATATCCGGCAAAGCTGTTTGTTTGCCCAGCCCACTTGGACGGAAGTCAACTGGCGTCCCCCAAGCTCTCTGCCTCCCTCACTCTCTCCTCAAGCCTGCGGCCATTCCCCCGCCTTTCGCGTTTCTTTACAGTTCCTTCTCCTCTTGTTCCTTGGTACTAAGACGGGAGAGGCAAAACCCAAATCCGAGAAGCCAACAGCCATCGATGCTTTCCGGGTACATAGCAGATAAACTCGGCTAGCTCTCTCTTGATTGGACGCACGTCTGTTGCGCGTCTTGGTCGCCCTGATCGGACCTGATCTGGTGGTTCGCAAGCGGCCAGAAAGCTTTTGGCCTTGCAGCAGCGGCGTAATATGGCATGGCAAGGCAAGGTAGGTAGCTTACCTCCGGTAGCTTGTCCACACCATAGCTGGGCCACCCAATCCATCCTTCGATGACAGGCTCGTGGGACTGTACCTCTGGGCGTCGCATTGTTTCCTTGCATTCCCATGTATTCATACACGAGTCTCGTTAGTGATGTCCGTACATAGTGTCATGGAGTGTATCCAGTGATGTTGGGATGACTGTGACAGCCGCAATTGGCTGGATTGAGAGCTCTCACACAAGCTCTCGGGCTGTCTATCGCTCCATTGTCACTGTAGCTGTTGCTCTCGCCCTCCAGCTCCAGCTCCTCTCCTCTCGCTCTTGTGTAGTGCGCACGCGCAGCCTCTCCCACCCTTTGCCGTTCCCACTTCCCCTGGATCTCTTTCTCTCTCCTCTCTTCTATTCTTGCTCTACCTAGCTTCTCTATCTCGTGTTGTGCCTTTGTCTACCTTTAAAACCCTCCTCTACCCCCCGAGAGAAGCGCCCTGATCTCCTGAACTTGTCAATCGCATTGTACAGACTCCCACACATCATACAGACCAGTAACTATCACCATGTCCCGCAAGAGAAAGCAAGACGAGGAGGAGGAGCTTGTCTCCCTCCCTGAAGACGATGATGGTGAGGAGGAGGAAGAGTGAGTACCATTTGCTTCCTTTTGCATGCTACCTTGTTGCGATCGTCCTTTTGAGGAGCTTTCGATTGTCCAATCGCGCGCATTTTATCGTTGCGCTATCTGTTGCGCGACCTACCAAGATGCGCGCGCAGGGCTGGTGTCGCATGCCACCACAAGATGCGATCCAATGCGATGCGAATTATCTCGCGATTGAAATCATTACCACGTGTCAGTTGCGATATTTTCCGATCGCATTGTGTTTCTCCTTGCATTTGGGATTGCTTGCTGTTGTGCGATTTCGCGATCGAAGCATGTTGTCGATGATTGCATTTTGGTGATGACGAGTGGCTGACAGCATTTGAATAGGTACGTCTCCACCGCAGACGAAGAAGAGCAAAGCGAAGAAGACGAGGACGCTGAGGAGGAGGAGGAAGATGAGGAAGATGACGAAGCTGATGCACAGGGTAAGTAATCATCGATGTTCTGGAAGCGCTCGCCATCAATACATACTTCCATCTCTTCCATCATCAGTTACATGGGCCCTTCCAAGAGCCTATCAACCAGCCTATGTCACAGAGCCAAATGCTGACCATTTCATTTCAGCCGAGCCTCCCGTAAAGAAGCGCAAGACAGCCGAGGCAGATACCAAAGAAACCAATGGCGACGCTGAGGAGGAGGAAGAAGATGAGGAGGAAGGCGACGATGATGCCGAAGCTGAAGGCGACGAGGAGGACGCTGAGGGCGATGAAGACACTGCTGATGTCTCCGCTCCGGCCAAGGACGGCGTCAAGACTGCTGAGGCGCCTGCTGCTGCTGCTACTACTGAGACCCCAGAGCCCAAGGCGGTTACAGCTGGTGGTGACGAGTAATACCTACGAGGCGACTCGTGTATTGTATAGCAATCCGTTCCTTTTTACTCCATATATCTTTCAACACATTGAATTATTTCTGGATATTGTTGCTTGGGGGTGTCACTATCTCTGAGTTGTGCCATGGTTGAGTGTAGGTTGATCTGGGTGATGATTGTGTTTGCGAAGTCACTTATTCGTGATACCGCCCTTCTCCTGTGTACATCTCCTTCATTATCCCCTTTACTAATAAGTCAGTATCATATTCATGATCATGCACCCGAGCACACACAGATCTAGCCAAGGCAGATCAGATCTTGATCCTAATCTTGATCTACCCACGCACGCAGTGTCCACTTACCGATCTACCCATTTAGATAAAGTTTTTGGAAATAAACAACGAGACGTTCTCTTTTTCCCCGGGGGGATGTCACGAAAAAAAGACGCAAAACCCCTGCCATGATATTGTAATTGGTTCAGAAGGCATGGGGGACTCCGCAACGGGTAGGGCTGAGGGAAGGTTGAGGGTTTGGCTGACGGTCATGATGTTTATTCTTGGGGTTGATAGGGGGTGTTGTCGTAGGAGACGTATATTTTCTTGGGTGTTTATGGTACGTAGGTAGGATAAGCTTGTGAAGTCTTGCGATGACGAAGATTGAGTAGAGATATCAACGAGTTGTAACTTGAGAGAGAATGGAAGTGTATGAAACGAACAGAGTTACAAACTATTTGAAAGAGACAATATCTTCTCAATGAATGCTGGCCAGCCAGTTGTCGAGGGTACAGCACGACACTCGGGGGTTGAACTGTCAAGACGTTGATCTTAGCTGACGAGTGCCAACACCACCAAATAACGGGGGGCCACGTTTGTCCATCCATTACCCCAGATTCCTTTAGTTTCCAAGAACTGACAAGACTGAACATGTACCCAGAGTAGAGTACAGTACCGTAAGATCATCAACGAATACAGCAACATTAGCCGTTGCAGGGTGGTCTGATACGATCATCGGTTGCTGCATGCCAATATCTGTACCATGCGGCATGCGGCAGACCTAACAAGGCCAAGCCTCAAGAGCAGGATCTCGCTTTTTACTCGAAGTCATGTCATGATAACTTCGGTCCATTGGTTCTGTTCAACAAAAAATACAACAGTAAAAGTCTGAATTACCTCTGAATGATGGCATGAATACTACACGGTGACTCAACAACCGGATATCATTACCCAAGAACCAACACAAAAAGACAGTGGATTCTATTCGATTCGACTCGACTCGACTCGGGGCTTCGGAATTTTTCAGAGTCTGAGGCCGGCTCGTGACCACTTGCTTCAAAACTTCACAGGGCGCAAAGCAAAACTAAACATGGCCTTTGCGAAGGAGGCTATTCCCCACGACTTGTTCCAAGGCAAACAAGATTGAGGTTAGTCAACGATACCCCATCCTACAGGGATCAGCCCCGCCCGTAGCGTCTGGGGATAAACTCAGGCCACCCCAAGGTTTTTTTTTATCCTGTCATGTTCCTAGTTTATCGCAACGACATGACTTTTGACGATATGCTTGATTATATTCTTCTGACTCGGTGAGACTTATAGTATAAGAGCATTGTCTCTCTTGTTGTTTATAACAGAGACACCGCCAGGCTGTGACGAAACTCGTTCAGAAACGCTCTTACGTGGCTATTAGGTAGCCAAGGGCCCGGATTTACTAACAGAATGCCCATCCTTGACAGGTGCCAAGCCCATCTCGTGTATACCATTGGCCTTTGCGGAATACTCTTGACTCAGGCGTGTAAGTTATCAATCTTTACATTGGTTGGTTACCCATTGCATCTTTCCCCTTCCAAGCTTCACGCCCATGCTTTAAGCGAAGGATAACGAGCACCTGAACTTGTGATGCATCACATTGGCCCGTCCCTCCCTCACCCTCACCCTCATCCTCTTACTCCGGTCGCGGCTCGTCAGGCCCGAGGCCGTCTGTGTCCTGGCTGTGCTGTGCTAGACTATATGCCATACTAAGTTACTATGTATGGTATTATTCCGTGCCTCTCTCTTGTCTCCGTGTCGTAATGCCATGCCATGCCCCCTTGGCCCATCCTCCGCTTCTTTTCATACTTTGGCACCACCCTCGATGGATTAGTTGGTGGTAGTTATGCATGGTGGTATTTTTTTTTCTCTTTTTGCGAACGAGCCTTGGGTCTTGGCACTCTTTTCGAGTTTTTTGTGCCCTAGACATTCTGTTATAAAAGGGGACCTGTTCAGCCCAAGTTTGTAGTTGTGAATCTTTATCCTTCTCTGTATACACACGGTCTTCCCGTCTGCTGCTTTCTCTCCCCATCGCACAGAAAAAGCTAGACGAGAGAAACGGAAGAAATCACAAGGAACAGAATACAGAGTAGCTACGTTATGGCTTGCGGCTTGTCGACAGCAAAAGACATCCGACCAGCCTCGCGACTACGAGTCTGCCGCCTTCTTAACTGCCTATAACAAGAAACCCCCCTTCTTTCTTAAACAAAGCCAGCAAAAAGACAGAAAAAGCATAGAGAAGAGAGAAACCGAAAACACTCTTCGGGATCGTTGTTCCACTCCCTTCTCGTGATGACGGGGTTCAAGGACAACCTCGTGCTAGATCTAGTATTTGCGGATAACCGTTAAACAAAAACGCGGCCTACAATGATGATGAGCTCGACTTTCCTCGAGTCCGCCGGCGACGGAGACGGAGCTGCGCGCTTCGGACGCATGCCCGATGACTGGATGAACGGTATCGACACTACTGCCATGCCTTTCTCCAGCTTAGATGCCCCCTACGAGGCTTCTACAGTAAGTCACTCTCAACTGCCCAACTCACAAGAGACATGTCTAACTCACTTCTCAGCAGCAGAACCCTCTTCAGTCTCCTGAGACGCCCAGTCTCGATAACACCGTATTCCCCTCCCCTCTAACAGACCTTGCCTACCTTGACCGTTCCTTTGGAGACTTCTCCCCCAACGGCTACGCACTCCATTCCACGACACCGGGTCAATTCCCTGTCCATCCTCCTCATCGCACCTCATCCGCCTTCTCAGAAGGCTACGACCTCTCCACAGGCAGCCCATCCCTCGGCGCCGTCTGGCCAGCTCACGTCTCGCCGGCGGCAACATTCCTACCCACGCCGCCCATGGCAGACGAGCTATCACCAGCCGAGTCTGAGCCTGAGGAAGATAACCAGGATGACGATGAGGACTACGACGATGACTCGGAGCCAGCGAGCAAGAAGCGCAAGCGCTCAACGGCAACAAAGACAAGGGCAAAGGGTAAAGACGGACCTAAACGTAATCCCACCCAGCTCCGCACTGCATCGCGCGCTCCCAAGAAACGCGCTGTTGCTCAGCCCAGACATCCCAGCGAGACCACTGAGGAAGTCAAGGCGCGGGCTGCACACAACCAAGTTGAGCAGCAATACCGCAAGCGTCTCAACACCCACTTTGAGCGTCTTCTCGCTGTCCTCCCTGCTCCCGGCACGGAAGGCGGTATCGCCAATGATCGCCGCGTGAGCAAAGCCGAGGTGCTTGATCTCGCACGCGAGAGAATTCGCGCGCTGGAGAAGCAGACGGCGAGGTTAGAAAGAGAAAGACGAGAGCTCCGGGGACGAATCGCTCCTGATACACGAAGATGTTTGGTTTAGAAATGTTCAAGTAGTTCTCTTAGGTACTGGATGGTTAAAGGATATGGAAAAAAAGGGGTTGGCGTAAGGTACCTAGGCAAATGATCGGACATGATGGCGAATATGGAATAACAAAACAAAAAAACTGCGGATCAGATCTTTATTTTTATTTTAAAACAAAAGTATTAGAAAAACACAAAAACAAGGCATGCTTGGATCGGATGGTTAAAGGTTAGCGGTCACCGGTTAATGGGTTTAGGAGTTGCTTTGACATCGGTACCAGAACTGAAGCTTACGCATTGGAGGATATCTTTATGTTGTTTTGTTGAATGCGCAATTATATGCCCGGTGCGATTGGTTAGATACTTAATTTCAGCTGCTTTTTCCATTTTTGTTCAAACATGAATGTTCAAGGATGATATCTCACTCACTGCCTTGCGTATTGTCCAAGGACTCATTCTCAACAAGCTTGATGACATCTCAGAAGAGACCGAAGACACACAATGGCCGAGTTTAATCGACCCCATAATCATATTCAAGAGGCGCCGGGCCGCACTTTTTGCTGAGGCTGGTATCGAGTTCGAGACAACGATGGTGTATACCTATTGCCAAGGCATACGTAGCAGGGCTTTCCGCGGCTGGAGGGGCTTGATCAACTCTATATGGCAATTAGAAATGGGAAAACACTATAGAAGATACTGTAAGTACTGTTGTAACAAGGGAAGATGATCGTTCTGAAGAGTGTCAGGTCTCGAGAGTCCAACCAGGCCTTGGATGAATGGCGCAGGCGCAAGATTATGGGATAGAGGTACTGAATGAGCCGAAGAAGAGGCTCAGAAGAACTGAGTGTGATCTTTTTTCTGAACAAGGAATAGATTGGAAATGACGAGCAAAGGCATGCGATAATTCGATGAAGACATGTCTTCATCAAAGGGTATTAGATCGACAAGTATAGAAATCTATGAATCTCTTGAACGCCAAGTACTTGGCAAACCACCTCCTCTCCGAGATCGCTAAACGCCAATAAGGTAACAAGAAATGCAGCTTCAACTCTCACAGCTTAGCCTTGCTTTCTTTTTGCTTCTCCTCTTCCTCTTCCTCCCTCATCACAGCAGCAACACTCTGCCTAAACTCCTCCGCCAAAATTACTGCCTCGTCATCATCCAACTCTTCTCTCCTCCCCCTCCCAAACATAGTAAAGCTCTCACTAAATCTCCCACTGGCTCTAATCTCCGGCCTAGGGATGATGTGAAAGTGCATATGCGGTACGACCTGCGCAGCAGCCGCCCCATTGTTCTGCACCACGTTCCAATCTTCAATGCCCGTCGCACGAGCCATAGCTTTTGATAGAACGCGCAGATAGCGGCCCAGATGCGCGGATTCAGAAGCCGTCACGTCGCTGAGTTTAGGACGGTGAGGCCGTGTGCAGAGAAGAAGATGGCCGCGACTTAGCGGTAGAATGTCGAGAAAGGCGACGAGGACTGGTGTTGAGAGAACGATGAATGAGGCGGGTGACACGAGTTCTGGGTTGATGAGTGAGGATGTTGATGGTGGTGGATTTAAGGGGTCAAATGGCTTAAAGGTTGATGAGATTATGCAGAAGGGACATGATGATGTTGGGGGAGCTGAAGGATCAAACATGGCTGGTGATCTCCTCAAGATGCGATGTATGAGTTGGTATGAGCTTGAGTATGTTTGGGTGAAGAGTGAAAAGATTGAGTGAAATTAATGACGTCGATGTTGAGGTTGATGATGTTCCAAGTTCATGAGCGTGAAGAGATCGTACCGAGGTTGAGATGATGGACCGGGACTTGCCAGGAACTGGAGATCGGGAACTGGGGTCTTTAATTTAGTGCATTTAGTGGAGGTCAATCTCTGTGGGGTACTTTCAATCGCCCGCTAACGTTTGCTTCTTATGCAACATTAGCTCATGGGCTTGAGATCAGCAGGAGAGATGTGTTGAGCTATCTACTTATCATAAACTGTATGGGTACTGTATTTGAACATTGAACTATGGGAGAACTTGAGAAGTATTTGCTTATCGTTGAGGGTAGCTTGTACTCTGATACAATCACTGGCCTGCGCTTGACAAGTCACCATGAGAATAGCATGCATTATATTATCTATAGATGGAAACAAGATAAAGAGGTCCTTATCTTAGCTGTGCTTGAATGATCTAAGCACTTCCTACCTAGAACGATGCACCACTGTGAAATAGTCACGCTTTGGTTACACAACCCTACCACGAGGGAGGTGCTCAACAGCGACAACACATGACGATAAATGAAAAGAAGATTTCGTATTGAAGACACTTCAAATTGCATTGGGCCTCCCTCTGATAGCAGCTCTAGGAACAAGCCGAGCATTCAAGGCCCAGATCATCATAAACGCCGTTCTTATCAATACTGGTACGTACCCATGCACATCCACTCACCGCCCAATTCTGCCGTCCAAACTTTCCCATCACCGCCTTCATGACCAATTCAACCTCCAATCTTTTCCTTCACCACCAAAAAGACCATCCATAACCCAACCACCACCCAAACAACAGCCTCAAAATGCCCCGCGAAGAATATCAAGTCCCCACCGCCAACGCTGGCCAGCGCGGCGGCACCCGCGACGACCACCAAGTCCGTCACGTCATGTCTTATATCTGCGGCGACTGCGGCGGCAGCGTCACCCTCGGAAAGGATGCCACCGTCGCATGCCCTCACTGCGCAGGCCGTGTTCTCTACAAGGAGCGCACCAAGCGGTATGTTATGCAAAATTGAGATCGTTTTGGGGAGGGATCGACACTAACGATGTTGTAGAATGGTTCAGTTCGAGGCCCGATAGTCATACCGACGATGATTTTTTATACCAAAGAAAAAAAGCTTGCAAAGAATAAACAAAGACGAGAGGTGTTGTGGCAACTTTGATATTTTGAGATGGGAGTTTAGGGGTCTGGGAATTAATAGACAATGCGACACGATTTTGCGCATGGCGAGTTACAGTTTGCGTGATTGATTGATTACTTCTTTGTTTCCTTCAAAGAGTTGCCTTGCGATATCTACCCTGCATAACTTAATCTGTGAACTACCTAGACAAAATCCTTATGTAAACCCCAAACGCCGATTTATGCTATTTTTTCCTTATTGCTGCTTCTGCTGGTTGTAAAGATACTTGGCGAAACTTGCATCCTTCATAACCGAGTCCTCGTTATCGTCCATGGCGGCTGAGTATCGATCTTGGAGACTCTGCTTCTGAGCCTCTTCGTCAGAGTCAGTATCGTCGTCGTCGTCGCTGGCAACATCCACTTCGTCCTCTTCCTTCTGCGCGACTGGTAGACCACCGACTGACATGCCCTTCATCATCTTGTCCAGCTCCTTCTCTCGTGCAGCCTTCTTTGCCTCCTCACGCTCTGCCCTCTTCTTCTCAAGCTCTGGCAGGTAGTCACGCAGAAACTCTTGCTTCTTCTCCTCAACGGCCTCGAAGAACTCATCTACACCAGTACCTAGTCGTGAACTCACACCGACGACACTGAGATGTGCGTAGAACTCCTCCAACATAAGACTCATGGAGTTGAGCAGACTGCCCATGTATCCGCTTCCACCATGGCCACCACCCTCTGCACCACCCAGCTCATCTGATTCCTCATCCTTTCGTAGCGCTTCCTGGAATGCTTCAAAGTCGGTCATCCACTCCTTAGCAAACGCCGCATCCTTTACATCAGTCTTGTTGAAGACAAGAATCATGGGAAGCTTGGTCTTGTAGAGAATGGAGCAGGCGTAGAGCATGTTGGACATGAATGTCGAAGTGGAAGCAGTTCGTGGGGTATCAATAACGTAGGCGATGACTGTAGGGAAAGAAGACGCAAGCGACTCGAGAAGAATGGTTCCAGAGGCTGACCAGACAAAAACTTCGATCTGACCCGGCGTGTCGACTAGAATTCTATCGATGGGCTTGCGATCGGGCTTCTCGGGATCGGGCTGGGTGCGCTTCTCGAGGAGGTTGACGACTTGATCAACCTTTGTAGCGAAGAGGTTGAGCGAGGTGAGAATTCCACCGTTGGGGCCAAGGTTGTACTGCTTCATGACCTCCTCGTAGTTGACCGAGTCTCGAATATCGATGTTGGACTCGAATGGTACCGACAACACAGCGGGATCGAGGTTGATGACATATGGAGGCTGATCATTCTGATGGAGGTGAGCGTTGATACGTCGCATGAAAGTTGTCTTTCCAGATCCTAAAGAGAGGTTAGACAAGGTTGCGCAACGATGAGCACTGAAACTTACCTGCCATGCCGACCACGACAATAGCGACGGGAGGCGAAGTCGCCTTGGAGGCTTCTTCTGTGGAGGCAGATGCCATATTCAATTATTTGTCCTTACTGCTGAGGAGTGAGGTTCATAGAGTGAGCTCTTGGGCTGACGGTGAGGCAGAGCGTGGTGTTTAGAAGGGTATGGAAGGAATGAAAAGTGACGAAATGGAGACCTCAAAATTTTGGGCGCGGTCAAGTCGATGTGGATGCCCCGCGCGGGGTCATTCGCTGAGAGACGGGACTGTCGATACAGAATGAAGCTGAATAAGCCTGATATTGATGCTTGTTAAATCTAAGTCTGTATTGATTCTAATTAGATATTGGGATATAGCATAAATCGTATTTGGTCTTCCTTGAGTTGTGAAATGAGATAGAAAACTCAAACCAAGAGCTGAAGTCTGTAGATTGGCTGTATCGAAAGGGTATCTGCCAACGCAGCTCCCGATATTGCCTTTCAGAATAGATACAACTAATGTATCTCATGAATATGCAATATCAACTTGTTATTCAATACAATCACTACACCTATTGCGTTGTAGTCATGATCTTGACCCTTGACTCTTGATATCAACTTTTACATCTGAAAGTCCCTTTCAAGAGCCGGCCCCACTTCTCGGTGAGGCCCCCACTAGATCCGACATCCATGCCAGAAAAAAAGTTGCCCAGCATCGCTCGCATAGCATCTTTGACATTTTTCAACACCAACCAAACTATCGCCAACACTTCTCTTTACACAACCCCAACCTAACCACCCAATTACCACGATCGCTGTAACCAGTCAAACAGAGCCATTGACGCTCTACCCTCCAAAATGGCCGAGCATGAATCCCAAATGCCCTTCATTCGCAACCTCGCTTCAAGCGGTTCGTCCTCCCCAATCCTCTCTTCTTATGAACTCGACTAACTTTTCCAGATCGCAAACTTCGAATGTCCTCTTTAGAATCCCTCTCAACATTCCTCGCCTCGCGCTCAAGCCTCTCCGACGTCGACGCCCAGAAGCTATGGAAAGGCCTCTTCTACGCCCTATGGATGACCGACCGACCCATCCCCCAGCAACGTCTCGCCACAGATCTCGCCAACCTCCTCTTCACCCTCAAGCCCGCCTGCGCCATCCCCTGGCTGCGCGCCTTCTGGGCCGTCGTCGGCGCCCAGTGGACGGGCATCGACGTCTACCGTCTTGAAAAGTTCCTCCTCCTCGTCCGTCGCGTTTTCGCTTCCCACGTACGACTTGCTCGCGAGCGGGGCTGGAAGGACGGCGATGTAGAGGCTATCGTGGCTGTGCTGGAGGAGTTTCCTTTTGAGAAGGAGGGTGATCTACGAAAGAGCCCTGTGGGTATCAGATTGCATGCGCTGGATATCTGGGTTGATGAGTTGGAGCGTGAGGAGGCGCTGGAGCAGCCCGAGGCTGAGAAGTTTGTCAAGAGCGTGGGGGATCTTGTTATTGCGCTCAAGACATGTCCTGTCAAGCCTGTGAGGGCGCGCTGTGTCGAGAGTTATGAGGATGAGAGGTTGCCGTGGGTTAAGGTTGCCAGTGGCGATGAGATGGAGGAAGATGAGGAATGGGGCGGTATTGACGATTAAGAGCCGGTATTTGCAGGCGCATGGCGTTGGGATAGGAAAAATGTATTGCGGATATGCCCAATTTCTTTATATATGGGCACGAGGTTGATACCATCTGAGAATATCACCACCATTTATTATCATTACTACTTGAAGAGTGCAATAATGTATCTTTGAACGCCCGCTCTAATATGCATTTAATAGCAATGTAAACTGTCCCTTGTGCCCGTATAGAATCACCACTCTGACCATTGTAGACGCTTAATTCACCAAACCCTGTTATCTCCTCCGACAGTCTCATCGTCGTCGACTCGAATCTCATAGCCCATCTCTCTCGCTGCCTGCTGTCGTTGTTCCTCCTCCTGGGCTCGCTTCCATGCTTCCAGCCTTGCTCGCTCCTCGGATGTCTGTACGCGACGCTTCAAGAGGCCCTTCTTGCGAAGACGACGGCGATGCTGACGCTTCTTGTCAAATGAGAGCCCGTGAATGTCAATGTCGGTGATTTCGCGATCGTACCAGACGTCCTTCATGTCGGCATACCAGTCAACCGCTTCTTCCATGAGTTGTCCAGCTAGGGTGCGACCACGGCCGCCAGTAATCCACTGGTCCAGCTTCACAGGAATGGCTTTTCCAAAGGTAGGATCATCGACGGACCAGACGCAAGGTGGATTACTGCAGGTGACAGGACGACAGAAGGTGGAGCACATAGTAGACTCGAGAGCATACCAAAGGCCAAGCAGGAAGAGAAAAAGACCAAGACCTGTGAAGCGGAAGGATGGTTTGCGGCGAAAGAGTTGTGGAAGAGGTAGTGAAACGTAAGACACCGTCTTGCCGTCGGAATGCGTGATGAAGGCGGTGCTAGCGCCGTGGTTGTCGTGGAGTGTGGCCATCTTTTCAGGCAGCGGCTCGGGCTTAGCGATGTCAAGGAGGTTCTTCTCAGTTGGCTCCTCTTTAGGTGTCTTGAGCTCAGTTGACTTCTCTTCAGTGGCCTTGTTCTCGGCAGCTTTATTCTTGGTGCTGACTTGATCAGAGAGACGTTCAATGCCCCTTGCTGCGGTATGAATCCCGAACAGGCTGTTCTTGAGGGTATTGTTCATGCGAGTCATTCGATCCAGATCAGAGTTGTCGTTGCTCTGAGGATCGATTTGGTTGGTTCGTGTGTTCAGTTTGGTGTCAAGTTCCAAGTCGAAGTCAAAATCGTCGTCAAGTGATGAGTTCTCAGGTAGTTTATCAAGGAGAGCCTCAACTTCTTGAGATGGGGCTTTGCGACCGAGAATAACCTCTTCAAGATCATCTAACGTTGAGTCATCGATGTGATGTGTACGTTGAAGTTCTTTTAGATCGTCTTTGACTGTTGGAAGCTTGGCCGAGTTTTTCAGTGTGCCTCGACGCCGTGAAAGAGATCGAGTGCGCCGTCTCCTCGCCCCACTCGACGAGGTCTTGGTGATCAGTTTGTCGTCTGTCCCCGGGTCTGATGCAGTGTCTCTATCGCTACCACTCATAGCATGATCCGTCCTTTTATCGCGGAACGATGCAGATCTTTGTCGCAATGGCCTTTCTTCCCTCTTTCCCTTTTCCTGTTTGTCTTTTATTTCAATCTTCTCAACCTTGACTGTCGCTGGTGTTTCCACGTATGCGCCTGTGACCTTTGGCGTGGGCATAGTCAATGGATCCGGTTTCGTTGGTCGCGGCGTCGCATCGAGGTCCTTGTCATCGTCGACATCAGGCTCTGGAGATGGAGCCTTCATAGAGCCCTTCTCAGAGTGATTATCGCCAGGCGCAAACAGACTGGCCTCCGCCTCAATGCGGTCCGTGGGATCCGCCTCCGAGTTCATGGATTTCTTACTCTTAACAGATTCCGTTGAACGAGTTCGAGAGAGGCCAGCAAATGCGACACTAGGTTTGGGACTGAAATCTCTGTTAGAGCGATGTTGACGATTCCTGTACCCATTGCTGGTTGAAGGTTGAGGAATTGCAGAAGCAGTGTCAGGCTTCGGTTCTAGGGGCAACGGGGCGGGTTTGTCACTGTCGGCCACCTGTCGCGGCTCAGGTTCTGGCGCAGGACTAGAACTGGCAGCGCGCGCCAGGCGTCGCAGTAAGTCTCGGGAATCAGTACGTGTGTGCGACAGACCTGGTCGCGTACGACTTGTCTCGTCCTTTTTTGAGTCACCGTCCTCCCTAGGATGGTCCGACTCTGCACTCTCGCGTCGCGACTTGAATATTGTCACAGGCGTGTCAGGGACACTGACACCGGCCCCTTCAAAAGCAGACCTAGGCCTGGGCGACGGCTCTTTCGGTTCGAGTTCACTTGTCGTCTTTGTCTCTGGGAGCATCCCTCGGCTCGTCCTAGGTCGATCTTCTGGGGAGCGTGAGCGACTCATTGCATTGTGCTCACGAATCTCTTCTAACTTAATTGATGCCATTGACCTCCTGGGCAAGCCGTTAACCTCCCGCAGCCGTATGTCGTCCAATTTGGTATTTCTTGGTCTTGGTGCGTTTCGATCAGGAATGGGTATTTGGTGTTCGACCTTTTCCTCACGCTCCCGTATCTCGTCTATCTTTGTATTATGCGGTCGCGGCGGCTCGAGAGGAATATCGCTTCCTGTTTTGACCTCTCGTGACCGAATCTCATCAAGCTTGGTGTTCCTCGCTCCAGGCGGCGCCACCCTCGTCCGTGAGTTGATGTCGATTTCACTACCTTCATCGAAGTGAATGCGATTTGCAAACGGACGCGCACCCATGCGAAGCCTTGGACTATCCGAAACTTGCAGTTCTCCAGCCGTAAAGTCGTCATCCACCTGCCATGCGAAACTCTTTTCGGGGGATGCTGGGCCCGGTGCCTCGTTCCGAGCTTCTGGGCCCTCAATTGACGGATACAGTTCTTCAATACCAGGGACTAGAGCTGGAATCCGTCCTTGTTTCGTCAAGTCGTCTTTCGAAGGCATTTGTCTCAACGAGTGCGAGCCTATTCGTAGTCCAGCAGCACTCCCAGGCCGACTATCCGATCTAATCCCATTGACGGTCGTAGTTGGCGGCGCATGCGCAGGCGTAGTACTCTCCTGGGTCGGCTCTCTAGGCGTAAAGGAAAGTCCTGCCCTGGACTTGCCATAAAAGTTCCGTCGTCGCGGCGATTCGGTTTTGTCTGGCGTTTTCTTTATTTCGGGTATTCTTGAAGCGATTGACCCTCGGGAAAAGGGGCGACTTGGTGCCTTTGTGTCCAGGTGATCGTGACTCAACATCTGCCGCATCTGGTTTCCTTCTCCTTCGTGTTTCTCGCGCCAAACCCGAGGTGCTGGACTAGGCGATGCATCAACCGGTTGTGTTCCATCGCTGTCATCCTCGATTTCCTTTGCCGCGAGACGGAAAGCATCGGTCATGGAGAGTCGTTTTCGAGTGGAGGAGGAAAATCCTGGCGTAGGTAATTTGCTGTCACGCGATCCAAGGCTACCGATGCTCGCTCGCCTGTCGAGATCCGAATTTGTCGATCGCGCGAATCCATTGCTTTGTATACTGGAGCCAAGCCTTGAATTGTTCTGCTGCGCTTGATCGTTCTCTTTGTTCCTGTCGGTTCCCCGAGGGATGTTGCTTGCGAAAAGAGGTTTCCTTCCGGATTGCTTCACAATAAGCTGACTGGGCCGCTCGGCCAGCGAGCTCTTGTCGCGATCCATCGGGATACGATTGGGTGGGATTATATGCAGTTATGGTGAGGTCGATAGCACATTATTTGTCGTCGTGGACAGCGCGTTCATTGCATCGCGATGGCGACTAAAACTATTTAGATATGGTAATGTGGTCGCTCGGATGTGATTTGATAGTCGTAGCTATATGTTGTCTGGGTATGTCGAGTGAATGTTCATACAGTTGGAGGTCGGGGATCTTGTACAGTCGCGAATCAAAATATCAACAGCGCGCGCAAAAGATAAATTAATTGACCAAATGTTTTTGTCGAGTCGTGGTTTAAACGCGTTGGAGGCTCCAGAAGTGGCCGAGCATGGCGGGCCTGTCATAGGTAGTCTAGTGTCCCCGTCCCGTCATTAACGGAGGTGGGGTCACCGTTCCACCGACCACGTCTCACCGTTAACATTACCTTACCCCGGCATCACCACCAATTTAACCTACAGCTACCGCAAGTGTCATAATAACACACTTTATCAAAGCCCTTTACGGTTATGAACTGGCTCAGATAAGAAATTTATCCGTCTCAATATCCGCTGACGCTTGTAGTATATCCTCCATCCTGCTTAAAGCATGGCCGGGCGGCTTACTGTCAGCTCAGCCCTATCAATAATAGCTTAAGCTTGGTTAACTCTTAAAGTCATTATTACACCAACCAGGATAATTTGGCATAATCTCCTTGACCGACCTCACTGGCAGCTCAGCAGAATCTGAGTGCTTTTTGTTTCTTTAATGCGTTTGAGTGTTTGGATAATGATGGGAACCTAGCGAAACAAACATGAATGCAACCCAACAGCTGATGTGAGACGGAATCAAGTAGCTAAGTAGAAGCTACCCTAGTTCATCCCAACTCGTCTTGTTTCGCTCCTCCTTCCTAATCTATCAGTGATATGACGACACATGATATCGTGCGACTTGTTGGTAGTTGGTTGCTATCAAACTGGGCATAAGATACAGAGTTATCGCAAACCACAACAGCTGATGAATCTCAACTTCGTTCAAACCAATGGTCAAAATGCCAAACATCTCTGAGATCCGCACTGCCCGTCGTCTAGGGATCCTGTAAGTCAACTACACGACCTCGCCAACTCTTGCTTATCAAGTACCAGAGAGACCGGCTCTGCTGCCTACCACTTGTTCGGCTTGTATCGCTGTGTCATAATATCAGCGCGTTATGATGTCCCGCCAAATGAATCCCCAAATGAAGCCATTCTCGCTGCCGTAGCAAATCTCATCAATGAGAATCCTATGCTCCGAGTAGGCATACGGGGCGAAGGCGACATGGAGGCCTATTTCACACACGTACCTGAAATGAGACTGAGTGATTTCGTGGAATTTCGTACCTGGGGCCCTGAAGAAGATCATGACAAGTGTCTGAACGACTTACATTGTGAGTTGCATGACCAGTATTGGCAGAACATTGAGACGAGGCCTCCGTGGCGGGTCGTCGTTGGCAGGCCGTCCGGTGTCAGAGAAGACGACGGAGACCCTCTCTTTGAGGACATTCTATTTGCCTTTCACCACTCTCTTATGGACGGCATGGGCGGAAGGCTATTCCATGAGAAACTACTCGCCCAACTGAACTCTCTGCCCGCGAATCCAGCGGCACCCGAAGCTCTCTCCTTTCTCGACCCACCGATACTCCCTGAACCACAAGAGAAGGTCATAGACTATACGTCGACGCTATCTGGCCGAACTACTCTTCTATGGAAACGATATCGACCCTGGTTCCTCACTCCTGGCCCGCCAAAGATATGGGCTGGTGAACCTGTTGACTTCGATCGCCACAAGGCTCGCTTGGTTACCGTGGATATCCCGTCAGCAGTTGTATTGACTGCCCTCAAAGAGACGCGTGCCCACGGGACTTCTATGACAGGTCTTTTGCATGCCCTTGTCCTTGCATCACTATCGAGACGAATTCCTACCGCTCCAGCCTTCATTTCGTCGACCCCCATAAGCATGCGTCCCTACATATCACCTAATGCTGACCCTGCTATCAAAGACGCACTGTTCGGTGCTGTAACCGGCATGTCACATGAACACTCTTCATCAGCAGTGGCTGCCTTGCAAGCTGCAAAGGGTGATGAGATTAGCGACCTTATTTGGAGCCACGCAAGGAGAGTCAAAGCCGAGCTCAAGAAAAAGACATCTACAATCACTGTGGACGATGACATGTTGGTACTCGCGACCATCACCGATTGGAAAGCACTTCTACGGAAGAAGGATGGCCAACCGCGACCTCGATCATGGGAAGTTAGCAACGTCGGCACTCTTCCAGCCCCGACTGAAGAGCCGAGTAAGAGGAGTATCCATCGCATGCTGTTTACAAATGGCGTCATGGTTGCAAGCGACCCCATGAGTGTTAGTGTGGCAAGTGTCAAGAACGGCCCCTTGACGATGGGAATTACATGGAATGATGGTTTTGTGGAAGACGAGATCATTGAGGGGCTGAGGGACGATTTGGCGATGTATCTAAGGCAGCTGCATGAGACGGGGGTAATTACTGATGAGTCGTAGCCTGAAGAGTTATGATGCTAGCCTCTGTATAGATGGCGTATGCATGGGAGCTAGGTACAGGGTCTTGATGGCTCAAGCCCGTCCCCGGTAAGTGAGACTCGAGGCTGTGAACGGCAACTCGGCGAGAGACTGGTCCCGAGTTCCACGGTTCTCCGGGACGGCCAAGTCGGATCCCGAAAATACCGGACCTCTAGGAGACCCCGAAGACCCTCCAGGGATGAAACAAGATCTGGGACATGCCCATGTCACTTGAAGCTCAAGATCAGCACAAAGCCAAGTCTTTAGTCTCTAACATAATGATCGATACGAAGTTTATGTTTGTTCAGAAAAGTATTCATATTCCCGTTATGAAATGTTAAGGGCTATTGTGCATTAAAAGCTATAATCCAAAGTATTCTATTCTTCTTGGAGGTGTGCCCAGATCATCTCACATCAGTCCACCTCACGCCAGAATGCAATTCAAAAGAGGTCGTTAAGGACCATATTCCCAATCTACCCAAACGCCTCGCAAAATTTATGCAATGAAACTGTCTCCTTTTCGGAACGTCTCTACCATCCCTCGCCGGGGTTTCTCCTCGCGCGGTTATTGCCGCGGAAGTAATCGTATGAAGGCTCCTCATTCTGTGCAAGACCGCTGTAGCCTTGAGGACCGCCGCCCATAGCGCCGACTGAAGGCCCAGGTGATTGCACAGGCGTCATGCGGCCTGGCGTGCTGAGATTGCTGTATGCGGGAGCCGCGGCGTTCGAGATTAATCCAAGACCCGATGAGCTTCCGTTGTTTTGCGAGTACAAGGGACTGCGGCCACGGGCGGGGGGCTCTGTGCCTAGAGTCATTTGCTGTGTAAATCCAGTGTTGGGCGCGCCGCCTGGTCGGTATGCTGAATAGCTAGTATCGCCACTCGTGTTGCTGGCAAGAGACATGAGACGTTGCTGTTGAGCTGCTCCACCTGCAAAGGGAGAACCAGTTCGGCCTACAGGTGTGCCGGGTCGTGAGAAATCGCTACCATCGACTGATCCAGGAGTACCAGGGCGAGCAATCTCCCCGGGTCGGCCATAGATCTCGCCTCCACCATGGTCCTCTGCGAACTCGGCTCGGTTCTTGTAATACTCAAAGTCCATCTGGCTGTCTGACACGAACTCAAATCCGGGAACGTTATTGGCGCTCTTGCCTGGTCGTCCTTTCTGCATAGGATCGAGAGAAACCATATCCGAGTAACCACTAACTGTCATCATATCACCGGAATCGACATCTCTGCCATCACTCAGGCGACCCTTGTAGATAGCAGGCAAAAGGTTCTGTGCGCTCGAATGAACCATGGGAGTAATCAGGGGTCGGTAAAGTGCAGGGTGGCCAAAACGGTTCGCCAATCGCTCACTGCGCATACGGTTCTCCATGGGGTCGACGCCGTTCTCGGGTGTCTTGGTGATGTCCACAATACTATAGTAGGTGATCTTGTTGTTAAAGGCGCGGTTGCAGTAAATCTTGAAGATGATCAAGATAAATGGCAGCGGTATCAGACTGTAAAATTCGATATGCGACCCCGAATTGCCACGAACCCAGCAAGTCAACATGACAACCAGGTTGGAAAGCATGGTCGCGAAGATGAAACGATTGAAGATGACTCGCCAGAACATTCCACCGGATTCAGTCTTGGTGACAAAGCGGTAGAGGAGAAGGTACTTCTTCAGCCACGAGTCAATGAGGAAGTAAAGAGCCGTTGCTGGCAGGACCAGAGGCTGGATACCGGCAAAGCACATGGTGACTGTAGCGTAGTAAAGGAAGTAGTTGTAGTAACTGGCGTACTCGAAAGGCGGCGGGGCAGTAAGCTCAATGAGCTCTCGGGGTGTTGGACTTGAGAACTTCTTGAGGAAGAACGCTTGCACGAGCGGCCACAGTTGGGCAAGGTCAATAGCCGCACCAAGTTGACGCTGGAGCAGATACGTCACCCAGAACGGGCTGGTGTTACACAAAGCTATGAACATGGAAGAGGCAATGTCGTTCTTCTTGATGGACTCCCACACATCCTGCTTGACACTTCCCGTCGTATCCTTGACAACGTTGGAGACGAAACTCCAGATGACACTGAAGATGGAGAAGATAAGAAGGTTGTTGAAGACGAAGAAGAAGTAGAGCTTGGCCAAAACGTGCCTTTCTCGCCCAGTCTTGGTCTGGTCACCAGCCTTGACCGAGAGTCGACGGAAGATCATAGGCAGAACGAGGTACGTCAGGGACATGATCGCCGGAGAGAGAACACCCTGGACAGCACCCCACACCTTGGGATGGGCAGCGAGCTCGGTTCTGAAGGCAGGCCAAACCTTGCCCAGATTCTGCAAGTTGACGAGAAAGATGGCAATGCCAAGGTTAGGAACAATCCAGATAAGAGTCAGAAGAGTGATCCAAAAGTTATTTATCCACCGTCTTCGTCCTCGAGTGCTGCTGTAGAGAGGCATGTTCTCCCAGATGATATCATTGGGTCGAGGTGCGAGTCTGACTGTGGCACCGACAGGCTTCTTCTTCCGACAAGCGTAGGCAATACCGTGAGCCTCTGCAATATCCGCGTAACTCGCGAAACCGTAAGGCATCGAGCCTCGCTTGTCGACCGTGGCACGTACTTCCTTGATCTGAATCTCGAGATCACGAATTCGCTGGGTGTAGTATTCTATAGCATCCACCTTTTGGCCTCGGGGATAAGTTCCGTAAGATCGGTCCTTCTTGGAGGGCTTGCACATGGGTCGAGCAGCTGGGACGTTCTTGGGGTCCTTGAGGTACTTAGCCAAGACCTTCTCAAGCTTGCGAACAGCGTGGTCGTGCTGCGCGATAAGCTCCGGAAGTTCCTTGACATTTCTGGCAACAGCGGTTCGAGCAAAAGATGAGTTGGGGGCGATCTGATCGATAATTCTTGCGATACCCTCGTCGGAGCAGCCCTTTTTGGGGATGTCGAATACCTGCAATTGAGTGTGAGTAATCGGTTTCTGGTGGTAGCTTTTTCTGATCTTACCATTAGAGTTCGAGAGTGAAGACTCTTCTGGTAATCCTCACTCTCAAAATACTTGCGCCGGAGCTGGAGCACCTTGTTGTAGTTAAACCAAAGGAAACCCATGACGATGAAGTTGAAGCACCAGGCGATAATGACCTGGGACCAAATTGCCGGAGCAAATACATTGAGGGGAGTGATGTTCAGTACCCAGTTGGCTGTTTTATCACCCTTGTACTCTTTCCACCTAGTATAGTTGATTGGGAGCAAGATACCAACACCAGTGACACACAAGGTAAAAAACATATTACGGCACATGCGAACGAAACGCAGGAAGACAGTGGCGTCCATACCGATCAATGGTACAAGCTGCTCTTCTTTGGTCCGCCATAATGTCGTGATCCACGACCATGGGGCCTTTCCGATAGGTGGCGGTACGTGCTTCTCGTCGGCATGTTTTAACTTGGGGGCATAAATGGCCTGGTGGTATGGTCGCAGAATCGAAAAGACGATGGCGATGCCGATTGTGACAGGGATCGACGTAGCTAAAGCTGAATACAGCGACGCAGCTTGGAGCTGAAGGGCGGCGTTAGCATGGTCGTATACTTGCGATATCAAGCATCGGGACATACCTGTTGACTGAAGGGTTCTTGGAGAAGATCGAGCAATTGCTTGCCAGTATCCTCTTCTTGCTGCCGACCGTAGAGGTGGGTTGTATAATCCATACCGGGCGCGCGAGCTCCGCCAACAGGCGAAGACGTTGGAGCTTATCTCGAATGTCTAACGGCACTGCAGTCTATGGCGCGACGACTTTTCTCCGAGCTCTCCGAATTTATTGTTGCCGGCCACGTGTATAAAGTCGAGATTGACTGGCTCGAATTGGGGGATGGTCTCGTATTCGCAGGGGTTCAGAGGATGGATCGCAGACAAGATAAGAGCTGAAGAGGACGGGACTATAGGGGCGACTTGAGAAATGTAGATATTCGAGGTCAGGCGCCACTTGACAGATCAATCGTCGTAAACAAAGAGCCCTTGGTAAACGAGAGTCGCTGTGTCGTTAAAGAAGCCTCCTTGGTCGGGAAGGCCCGTGAGCGAAAGGACGAGGCGCCAAAAGGGGCGAAGCGAACGGAATATGGCGTCACTCAGGAACAGGCGACGACGATGGGGACAAGAGAACAAAGAAAGAAACAAAGGAGGTCCGATGATACGGAGATGCGATGTTAAGGTTGAGCAAAGTAGAGTACGTAAAGAAGGAGGTAAAGGTAAAGAAGGGTAAAAGTAGGGCTGGGGGTGGAGGTTCTATTCGCGGACTAAGACAAGACTAAGAACTAAGGAGCCATGACAATGACATGGGATGGATCCTATTATCATGGGGGTTAGTAGACTCTAGACAGTATTTTTTCTTTTCGGGGAAGCCATCAAAAGATAAAGCTTGGCAGCCATTATGCATGCATTGGATCAATGTGGCAGCGTGAGGGTGAGTGAGCGGGTGAATGAAGCCAATAAAAAGTCCCCTGTTCTAGAGATTCTCAACCAAGCGCTAGTCATGATAGAATGATCGAGACCTGTGATCAACAGTGTCAGTTAATGACCACTTTAAAACATGCCAACAGCACCATCAGTCTCATTCCTAGAAATATTGCTGATTCTAGTTACTTGTTGAAGTCTTCATACCATCTCCGTACGCTGTTTACCCTGGCACGCGGCCTCCGTGGGGATTAGACCCGACCTCACCAAGACCAAGACCAAGACCCAGCTTCAGAGTCTCAAGTTCTATTTTTGACGCCTCTCGACCCGCTGCAGTGGGGACACTCTTCAACCGTAGCACGGGCCGGGAGACCCCTGTCAGCCAATCGTCTCCCTCCCTCAAGCTTCTGGGTACGCCACGCCTCTCGGTCTTTGCCCCTGCATTGGATGGATCCCCTGGAGACTGGGACGTGAATTTTTTGGCGTCTCGAAAGACGCAGAGAATACGAACATTCCAACAGACTTGCGCTTCCAGAAGGGGAAAGTGATGGGATGCTCTCTAGCGGCACTGGCACTGGCACTTTGCTGGCCAAACGGTGGTTGATGTCAAAGTTTTGACGATCGATCTCCGTGCGTTACAACGCTTTCTTTTTACGACGTCGATCTTTTTTTGCTCTGGGCTCTTTGTTGCTGACTTTCAAGGCGGCCTTTGAGAGACATGTCATGCATTGTTGGTTCCTGACATGGATTGAGTGGCATGAATGGTAATAAACAATTAATTAATCTTGCAGTTTCTGACACTTGCGCCTCAACCGCCTTACCATTTATTCATTTATTGAATCTCGCTCATTCTCATTCTCATGCCCTACTCCCGTCACGAAACAAAAACCAAATGGATCTTGATCGATGCCCAGTCTTGCCAATACCAAGGCCCTTTTACCCGCCGTGACTCGCCACTTACAAGCCCGTAAAATAGTTCATGCTCAATGACATATCGACACGCAACCCGATCGCAACTGGGAAAACAAATCGTGTCAAATCGGGAAATCCAAAGCCCCCCCAAAAAATATCTCACATTTTATGTGCCGAGTGGCCCGTCGAGCTACCGAAGCTTGTTCGCAATTGTGAAACAACCAACAAAACAGAAAACATTTTTCTCTTTCGTGATGTGGCCACGTGACGTGTCCGATTCCACGAAACCTCATCCGACGCGTTGACTACGGTACCCTTGTGAACGCCCCATGTTGATAATAGGCTGGTTCTATTCAAGTGTTAGAACTCAATCATTGACGCTGCAGGAGATGCATAATAACAGATAGGGGAATACGTACAAGAATGGTGTATCGCTGTGGAGAGAGCCTCGAGGGGCAAGAAAACAGCGAACCTGAATATGGGGTGTCAAAATAAACCCAGTAAAAGTTATCCTAAGCTTAGGCTATATTACCTAAGTCTTTTTGTCACTTAGGATCAAGGTCCTGTGTTTTTCTTTCCTCCCCTAGGCCTAGGAGAGATATGGCTGTGGAGAGATATATCGCTCAATGGATGTGGGTAGGTTGAGAGATGTTTGAGAGCTTATTCAGGCAGACAGGACTAAGAGATGGAGTAGGGTGAGAGTTGTATGAAGAGAAGAAAATCACCAAGTCCAACGAACATGTTGATATGTTCGTTGGACTTGAGCGACTTCCTTTCGCATCTAGATAAGGTAGGAAAGGGGAAGCAACGAGGTCACCCATTTAGCAGTAACCAACACCTTCACATGCAGTTCTTACCTCCCGAACTGTAAAGAGTCCTTTCCATGGAAGTCACAAGTGCCCAATTGAGGAATAATACTCGCAACAGCTATGGAGGTAAGTAAGTTACCGAAGAAGTAACGATGGCTCAAACAAGCCTCCATGTTTCACCGTTTGATGCCGAGCAACTACGTTCCAGCCCTGCAAAGTACCTTAGGCAGGTAGTTACCAGACAGATGGGACAATGCAGCTGCTATGACCAAGTCCTTTACTATGTAGAATAAAAGTGCTAGGATTGTATGGATGCCACTCATACCACTGTAGAACTGTGGCTCTGCAGTATACCGGATATCGAATTTGGCATATGGTCATGGCTCAATGTATAAAGCTCTTTTGATCACATATGTAATCCCAAGCATGATGTTGCCTTAATTCATAGGTAACTTTTCTTCTGTTAAGCTGAGGTACCTTGAGCACAGCCTGACGTGTTCCTGACTTCCATGGCACCTTTCAGGTAGCTGCATTGAGGTACAGAAAGAATCCGTGACGCAGTTTTAGAAAATGTTCACAAGATTTCAATGTTGAGGCAATAATAGAGGGGATTGGTCCGTACCGGATCGGTTCTATAAGTCAAAGTTGAGCCAAACCCTGGGAAAGTGGGACGAGAGAGTAACACTCCGAACTTCGGACACAAGGAAGACAAGGGGCTTATTCAGACCAGATCATTTCAGCTATAGATAATGTTATAAATGGTATTCTACGTCTTCTACTTCACCGAAGCTCTTTTGACCGACGACGAGTCTCGCTGTCGAACATCGCCGCCTTCAATATCTGGTGTTGCATCTCGTTTTCTACCTCTCGCGGGCTTATTAATGAAGATCTTAACCCAACTTCTAATGCCCATTTGTAGATTGATAGAGAAATTAAAATGCATTAATGCTCATGATTTCCTAGCAATGGATGACTCAGAGCTATGATGGCCTTGGTTGCGGATTCTCACTCTGACTTAAGACGCGGGGGATTCTGTAGTCATAAGACGGGCGATGTCAGTGGATGACAACTTAGGTCAGACTCAGTCTAAATTTATCTATGGCATAATATAGGGCTGAATAAGCTTGACTCGATCATCCAGCCTCTTCTCTTGGATGTCAGACTAGTATCACTCGGCTTGATCATGCTGGTACTCGGAATACATGTCATGATCAAAGTAACCGTCTTCATCAAAACCACGAAATTAGCCAGAATATTGCCAAAACGTAAGAGACTCGGATTAGGCTCGTCTGCCATCACAGTGAGACTCATTGTCACTTGCATCTCAAGATTAAGCTTTACTTCGGGAGTAGAGAGAAGTCCCGAAATTGAAGGTATCATATCTCATTGTATAGGTAGGGTATGTAGCCAGCCTCACTGATGAACCCATAGAATTCGACCTTTTCCCTCTTAAGCTGGACCAGTACGACACTCGATTCGGAAACATCAGTCCTCAGTTGTTTGCTACCTTATCCTTAACCACGATCCTCGACATGGGTGTACAATTAACGAACGCCGTCGCTGCACTTTCTGTGTTGATTCGGTTGAATCTACGCCAAACCCTTTCTCAAGCATACAGGGGATCCAGGGACGCATGCGTTGCTGATGTTTGCCCGAAATCCGTACTACTTACTCAATGAGCTGATGCTGGTCGATTACCCAGTGCCAGCCATACCCTCTTGGCCAATCTTCAAGATCTTTTACTACTCATTCCACAAGCAATGCATCGTCCTCTATCTACAAGACTCATCCGCTCGTCTTATGGTTAACGGAATCCAGGCATTGCAGAAGAGGAGCTGGTCGCCATTTGTCAACACAAACCGACAATTGGACAAAATGGCGCGAAAGGATATTGCAAAACTTATTATCATCGACGAAGCTGTCCACTGGGCCCTTGCTGCTTTGTATATTTCTATTCGTGCATATCGTCTTGAGGGGCGCCATGGAATAAGACAATAAGACACGATAGAAGATTAAAGGCTAACAAAGCGACGAAATGATCCTTTAAGCCCGTCCCCAAAAGTACGAGAGAACATAAGATAGCTTCGGCAATATTAATACAAACTATCTGTTTTCCCCCACTTTTGCAATTTCTTGAGAACGTTGACCTCAGATATGTTAAAAGGCAAAACAAGCCGCAATGCTTTCTTGTAGCTTGCGTGCCATCAACTGGGACCTCGAGTTTTAAGGTCCTCCCAGGCTTTGCTACCCATTTTCATGGCCGCAATGGTAACAGATCCAAGAGAGAGAATTCCTAGGAACTGAATTAAGCATTGCCTGTGAGATAGACAGTACCAGTCGCGAGCCATGTAAGCGAAGTGAGACGGAGTAGGCAAAGGAGGCTTGCAGCCGAATGTATTACGAAACTTTGGAGCTCCCTCTAAACAGGGAACACAGGAAAACACTCTTGAAATAACCATCTTCAGATCGAAGAAAGATGAAAGGTGGGTGATGCATCTTCAGTGAGGAGTGATGGACGGTTTGATGTGTCAGTTGTGAAGGAGAGCCTAGCAATAGGGAATTCAAGTTGAAGCAGCAGCTTTGCAGATATCTTATCGATTAAATATCCGATATACGAGCCTGAAAAGATCACGTCGCAGTCCAGACCACCGTACGAAACGCGGCCTCGTTATACTCAACACCACCCCGGATTACTGCCAGGTCGCCGCCCCGAGTTAGTGCAATATCCCCCTTCGCCAAGATACAAACAATGTCTTTTTTCCCAGCAAACCAGTCTTGCGGAATAAAAAAGTGCTCAGAAATCTCTATTGAAGATTCGCCGTCACGCTGCGTAATATCCAATCCGCTGGCGCTGAGATCAACGGAGCATACCCAACAAGAATGGTTCAGGAATATGAGTTTGCTTGAGTCATCAACTCCTATGAAATGGGTAATATCGAGTTCAAATTGAGTCACACGCGAACAAAGTGCAGCGGTCAGGTTTGACGGCTTGGCAATATCTCGCTTGCCATCCGCGGTAGATTGATCAAACGTTGCCAAAGCATATGTTTGCCTCCTTTGCGAGAGGCCGGAGTCGCTGCCATGGACAGGAAGATGTTCCAGGTTGATGACAGCAATTCTGCTGGTCTTTGTGGAACTTCTTGGTTGCGCCAAATGGAGCATGATTCTGTGTTCTTGACCAAGTGAATACAAGGTCGCATTTGTAAGTTCCCCCGTCTGACCGTCCAATGAAAGTTTCATAGAAGAGACTTCAGTCAAGTCGCGCCAGCTGTGGGCGCTTATTTTGACATTGTCTACGCAGATCAGGTGCTGGGAGGATTGCGGATGTGGGAACCATTTCCGGGTGCTTGGTATTTGGGGATGTGTTCGTTCCATCTCACTCTTGCCGTCATTTAAGTCGAATAGATGATCGGACTCGCGAGTTGACACCAGGAATTTGGCCGCGACGTCTCCTATTGAGACATCTGTGATTGCCTTCTCAGAGTCGAGGCGGGTCTTGAAGAGTTCTACTGGATCAGTGAGCCAGCCTTTGCCCGTTGACATTTGGATCCTGTATAAAAAGATCCGGTTGGAAGCATCGACACTGAGGAGAGAATCTCTCTTTTCAATCCAAACCAGCAAACGAACTGCAGATTTGTGCTTGTAGAGCACGCCCAAACTTGCTCCTGTTTTTCGCTCATAGAGCACGACCGATCCATCATCCTTCCCACAAATGATGGCTGTAGACTTGTGATGGAGCGCCATAGAAGTAACCTTCGCTTTCGCCTCCAGGGAAACCGTCTCAATCAAAGTCGCAGAAGTGAGGCCACTGCTGTCATCGCTCAGGGACTCCCGCAACAGTGCTTCCGGTTTCCACACAGTGCACTGGCTACCTCGTATATCGGCAAGTAGCATACTGTCCTTGGAGAAAGCAAGTTGCTTTATGTATGAGTTACTTGACTTGACCCTATAGAGGAGTTTAAACGTATCAAACTCGTAAACATGGATGATTCCATTGGCACAACCTGCTGCAAGAAAACGTCCATTAGGGCTTGGGGCAAGGGTTTGGCAGTTGGCACGAAAACACTCCAGCTGCCGGTCGGTATAAGGATCAAGTAGAGCGAGATCGCCGTCGAGATATGCAACTGCAAGAAGGCCTATGTCGGGATTGGGATTGAACGCAAGCGCTACGATGACATGCGTGGAAGTCTCCCCATTTGAGAGCTTCTTTCCGCAGCTACCGGCATAAGTGTCCTCTTCCATATCCCATAGGATAATGGGCTGTCCATTATAGGCTACAGCAAGCATGCCTTGGTTGGTGGAGAGAGCAAGAGCGCACGGAACCCCGCTCAGTGGTATTCTGTTCGCCTCTGGTGTGTTGGCATCACCCCATGGTCTGCGCACCGGCTCGGGACGGACGTTATGACCCAACTTCCAACTGTCTATGCAGTTATTGCGACTTGCAATGAGGAGCATATCTCCGTCGAATTCCATACCCAGTGGACGTGGCGGGCTGATGATGGTGTAGACTACCTGCCCTGTTCTGATGTCCCAGATCTTGGTTGTCTTGATACCACATGTTGCCATGAGGTCGGATCCAGTCTTGAAGGCAATCAAGTTAACAGATTCGCCATGCCCAAAGGTTTTGTACTCCTGATGGGATGCAGTATAATATAGTATGACTGTCCCTGAGCCAAGTGCGATGGCTAGGAATCCATCTCCATAGCGTAAAGCCTTCAGTTGACCCGTCCGAAAATCGACGCATAATATTCTATCATCCCATTGCTCGTTGAACGCACCAAGGACTGCGAGCCTCTGATTTGAACCCCCTATTTTGTATATCATGGACTCCGTAGGACAGAATGGAGGTATTAGTGAGTATATTGCGGAGGGTGATACCGCGAGCGCATTAGCAAACATGGCTGGAATCCGAGCAAGATCCATGCTCCATTGCCGTAGCGCTCTCATCTGAGGATCCAGTGGTGAGCGTTCAACAACACACCGATTCATGTAGGCTTTGAGATGCTTAGAGGCACGAATGAGTTGTGTGAGATCTTGGGAGTCAGCAATCGCTTCGATCCAGGTGAGCACATTAGATTTCAGAAACTGAGTGACAAGCTGGAAAGTCCCTACAGCCAACGAATCAGCTTTCAACAGATGATATGAGTATGCTGTGTATGCATAGATGGCGAAATCCTGCCTTGTTGGTAAGTTCGCCGAAGATCGGCGACGTCTGTTCCTTGGGGGTTTCATTTCGTCTCCTATGAGGTAGCTCAGACACACCTCTGCCATTCGAGTGTGGGCTTGAGTTACGTCAATGGAGAACTCGGATTCCAATCCAACAGATATGAGGAATTCTCTGGCTGTTTCATGCACCATATTTACTCGCCCCTGCTTATCAACAACCACCAACTGACCGCATAGCGTTGCGATGCTTTCCTTCAAGTTCGGGAATGTGTCTTGAATATCCAGGGTCAAAGCACCATCTAGCTCACCAATAGTCATTGGTCGAACCGCACAAGCTGCCCATACTAGAATGGTTTTGGCCAGCTCCTTTCCTCGACTGACTTGTGACATGTAATCGAGAGTCCGCTTGTATAATGACTTCATGCCCCTTGGCACATCTTCAAGAATCTGGTGGATTTCCTTTCTACTGTGGCAGCGTTGGAGTTCCTCGATGACCAAAATCGTCCACAAGAAAGATCCTCTCGATTTGTCTAAAATCGTCTCAGCTAGTGCGCTTCGATCTTGAGGTCTCGCTATTGCTAAGGCCTGGCTTCGACTTTTGATCAAGAGTCTGAGATCTGATTGTGTATCCGTTGTAGTCACTGGCAGAATCTGGACCATGTTCACTGGGATGACCGCGAAACCTTGATCTAGCTCGACCGTGTCTCGACTTGTGATTAGAATTCGCAGTGGTATGGACTCATCCATGGTGGGGAGAATGGCCTGCAAAAGTACCAGAGGGTTTGAGCACTCATCCAAGGCATCGATGACCCAGTATTGCCGAGCCATGGGAACCCTAAAGATACCAGAAAGGAACAGAATCCTCCAGAGCGTACGTTCGTCAATGCCGTCAAAAGAAATACCATCCGCCTGCATCTTTAGAATGGTATCACTGGCTTCAACGTTCGATGCCGCCATCTGAAAGGCCAGACGTCGGAGACAACGGCCCAGATAAGCCTTGGACCTGTCTCCGTGTTTGAAGAAGAAGTAGCTGCAAATCTGACCAGACTCCCTCAGCTGATCGACAACGTAACCGGCCAGAACAGATTTCCCAGTTGCAGGTCTGCCTTTGAGCCATAACGTCCTGGCATCAGCTTCTTCACCGTCCCTCCATTTGATGTAATCGTCTTTGCTCGAAATCCACTCGCACGATCCAGGTATCCGAGATTCGCAAACGTTTGCTAGATCATCGTCCAACATATCGGAAACTTGGAGGTAATTCTTGAGGTTCTTGATCGTTTCATGCCTCTTCCCCGGGATTGCCGTAGTGATCTTGCTCACTGTCGAGGCAAGCGAGTCTCTTAGAAGTATGTAATTGGAATCCTGAGGTGTGTCGAACTTGCATATGGAACGATGGTCAGCGGTCATTGGTATTTGCTTCTCTCCACGGTATCCAAGGACGGCTGACTCAGGATCGACAATAAGTGAGCTGAAGTATTTCATATTCTGCGTTTCATAAAACGACCAGAGCTCAAGGTCAGCCGAGAAGTGACGAAATTCATCATTGATCACTTGAACTGCTTCGGAGTTCGGCTCCAAGTCGCCAACATAGGTACGGTCGTACGCGATCTTGAGCAGGTTCTTGAGCATCTTTGCTGAGTTTGCACCACGATGTGGCGTAGCGAGGAAATAGAAAGCGGCAAAACGTGCAGCCAGCGCATTGTGTTCTGCATCTTGCTTGGCTAAGATGTATGCTTTCTTCATTACCAGTCCGCCCATGCTGTGACCGATAACGATGATGTAGGTTTTGGAATTCGCAATACATGGCGCGATGCTAATGGCACCTAGGAATGACTTGCCGATGTGATGAACGTTTAAGCAGTCTTCCCTACCTTTCAAATAGTACGAGTCATACCCATAGCTATGAATACGGACATTTCTGAATGCTGGGTCCTGGGAGAGCCAATCCTCAGGCCAGAAGTGAGACTGGTCTGCGGACGACTTGCTCCATGTCTTTCTTGAATTGCCGCCCAATCCATGAACAAAGATGAGGTCGATCTCGGGCTCTGTTGGGCAATACAGAAGATTTAGTCCAAGGGGTCCCTTTTCTACCTTTGATTGCTCGTCTAGGGTTGTTGAAGTCTTGGACTGCGGCTTCGACAGGGGAAACAGGTTCCTCAGGGCTTTGGTCGAGTCGCGACTACTTGTGGAGTTGCTGGGATGCAGGTCAGGCTTTGGGCGCCGCTGCTTTCGAAAGAACTAATTGCTACAGTCAGCAAACGGATCGGATCGGATCGAGTTGACGCTTTTTAAATAGCCGTTTAACTAGGTAGGAATGAGAGTTATGTTAACCATTGTAGCCCACGAAACTTGATGTGCATCAGTGAGCGTGCGTGGGGCGTCAACTTTCGTTATTCGGACTGATGTAAAGGGTCGCGGCTCGATCCATCTGTACACGGAGGGGCTAATTACCAAGTACGATACTCTAAGTGATAATTCCTAACAGGACTCTAGCTGATGACAACAAATATAACATGTAAAAATGCCCAACATCTCGCGCTCAAAGTCACGCCGTCAGCCTTTCCCATGAATGATCATCCGCCAATCAGATGACGACCATAGCCGCCAATGCTACCTGTCACAGAACCAATAACCCCAAGATCCAGATACGAACCCACGTTTATCTTGGAAAATCACGCATGACATATATGTCAAGTCTGAAAAGATTGACTTATGCCTCCTAAGTTCACTGGGGAGCTGAAGAGAATATTCATTTATCGCCTCATTTTCACTTACCATGGCTTCTGAGACCAATCCGACGTTCCAAGTTGGCGATCATGAAGCTTTCATGGAGTATGCCCTCACCCAAGCCAAAAAGTCGCCGCCAGCTGGCAATAAATTCTGCGTCGGGGCAGTACTTGTAGATGCAGCCAAAGGCAGGGTCTTATCGACAGGGTACTCGCTTGAATATCCGAGAGACTACAAAGGAGATCCAGGTACCACACACGCAGAGCAATGCTGTTTTATCAAGATCGCCGACGAGCACAACCTTCCCGAAGAACGCATACATGAAGTTCTTCCACCGGATACTGTGCTGTACACAACCATGGAACCTTGCAATGAGAGGCTGAGCGGTAACATGACTTGCGCGACCAGAATCTTGAGACTCAAAGACGCTATCAAGACTGTTTATGTGGGCATCAGGGAACCCGGAACATTTATTGCAAACAATGATGGGCAGGAAAGACTCGAGGCAAACGGTGTCAAGGTCGTGTATCCTGTCAAACATTGGCGCGACAGAATCACAGAGATATCGATGGCTGGACATTGAAAGACTTCCATTAGCTTGGTTGCGCTAGGATGAAGAATAAGGCTGCCGGTGCACCGGAACGGCCCGCATAAGCCGCTTGACTTTGACAAAGTCTTTGCTACATACCTATTTTGTAGAGGAATGCCATAAATACATAAATGTATGATACAAAGAACTACTCAAAAACCTTCTTCCAGAGCCAGAGACTTCTGCTATTGGTATAGTGTTTGAAGCCCTCGATGCCCCATTCCATACCCATACCGCTCTCCTTGTGTCCACCAAAAGGGATATTTGGCGCCACATCGAAGTGCGAGTTAATCCACACACTACCAGCACTCAATTGTCGCCCCATACTCTCTCCACGATCAAGATCCTTGGTCCAGACTGAAGCACCCAGGCCAGTGCTGAGAGCATTAGCTCGCTCAATAACATCAGCATCATCAGACCAACGTAACAGAGGAACTACAGGTCCAAAAGGCTCCTCGACAACAATACGCGAGTCTTCAGGCGGATTGTCGATGATGGCCGGCTCGATCAGATATCCTTTAGATGACTCGAGAACCTTACCTTCCAGAGCTACCTTCCAGCCTTGTTTGTCAATCTCCGCGTACATGTCTTTAACGAGCTCGTATCTATTATCATAGACGTCAGTAGAGGCACGAGTCCGAATTCCCTTTTGCTTGACATTGAAAGACATACTGCATCTTGTTCTGCAAAGGCCCCACGACAACACCACTTTCGAAGCCTCCCCCAGTCTTGATGTTCTTTTTGGTGAACTCCACCATCGCATCTCTGAACCTGTCGTAGATCTTTTCGTGGACATATATTCGCTTGGCCAGCATGCAGATCTGACCAGAATTCAAAAATGATAAAGTCGCAATCTTAGGCAAGCATATGTCTATATCCACATCTTCACAGACAATGGCGGCGTCATTACCGCCCAGCTCGAGAACACAACGCTTCAGTGTGCTTGAACAGCTGGCAGAAACCTTCTTGCCGGTAGCTATGGACCCTGTGAAGCTAATCATGTCGATTCCAGGGTGTGAAGTCATCCAGGGACCAAGTGAGTCCTCGCCGCTGAGCACTTGAAAAACGCCGGGAGGAAAGATAGACATGCCGATCTCTCCAAGCTTGAGATTACAGTAGGGAGTGAAGGGAGAAGGTTTCATGATAACCGTATTTCCAGTCATCAGTGCTGGGCCGACCTTTCCCATGCCGAGAAGAATAGGCCAGTTCCAGGGCACGATAGCACCGCAGACGCCGATAGGAGGAAAGGTGGATGTGATTGTTCTTTCTCCTGTCTCCTCTAGAATCTCATCTTGAACATCCATATAGGCAAAGGTGCGTAGCCAGACCAAGGTCATCTCGACTTCTTGCTTGGCAAGATCCAGCGGCTTACCTTGCTCCATTGTCTGCAGCTTCGCGAGGTCGTGGCGATTTTTCTCAACGGCGTCAGCGAAAGTAAGAAGAAGCTCTTGGCGCTGCTTATGGGTGGTCTTAGACCACGCTGTAAAAGCTATGCGAGCATGCTTAACGGCGAGATCTAGTTGTTCTTCTGTCGCGATAGGTACCTCATAGAGCGGTTGCTCAGTAGCGGGGTCAATTGTGTGTCGTGTCTTGGGGGTCGGCTGTAGCTCGCCATTGATGATGTTCCCAGGATAGATCTAGTGAGCAGTACCGGTTAGAATACCAAAGGGCAATCAAGGACAGGCATGGCGAACCGTGAAATCGATCTCGGTAGCCATATTGCTTCTTTATGCTGACAGCTTTTGCCCACGAATAATTTTACCTTAGAAATGGCAGAGGTCGGCTGTATTGACGTGGCGAGTAACCAGCTGAGGGGTCAATCATCATTCACGAAATCCTTTGTCATCTGTCTGTCTGTGCCCAACTATAATGCTTGTGCCAGTCCGTCCTGAGTGAGGACTTGCCCATGGAACTATACTATTTCGGACATCTGCAATCTATATACGAGCTGTGCAGGCTGCGGCACACGGAATGTAACCTCGCCGAGTAGCGTTGGTTTTAATTCTGACTTAGTCATTCTGGCAGGGTAGGACTTGACCACTTACTTCGCGTGAATATCGCTCGTATAAACAGAATTATCCAGCCCCTATCGGTTTTGTTCACTAGATCTTGTCTCTGTTGGATCATGTATTTCACCTGAACGTTGACCTCCACCAAACACAGTTTCCTCAGGATGTCTTGCAAGGATCGTTTACGAGACATTACATATGTACAGCCAATATCCTCCCAAGGCTTGATAAAAGCATGCAATCATGTCGAGGTGTCTTTTGGCTCTCGGATTCTGCTAGAGACTTTGAGCGTGCAACCAAAGCTTACTGCGATTCCGACAACATGACTCTGGATCCAGTAACAAGATTCTCAATTGAGGCATGGACTTACTTGGCGATCAGTCTTATCTTAGTAGCCTTCCGTTGCATTATTCGTTGGCGATGGTTAGGCCTCAGAGGACTCGCTGCTGATGATTATCTGATGGTAGTTGCAGCAGTAGGTTTTTCAAGTGTTTCTTACCTCGAGCGAAAATGATCGTTAACAGCATAAACAGTTACTATTCACTGCTGAGACTGCAACAGCTTATTATGTTGGCGCGTACTGGCAAGGCCTAGCAAACAACTCGTATGTCATTCATAACACTAGCAACTCTATGCAAAACCGAGCGTCACTGATATGTCATGATTGTGTCGTGAGCTGTGCATGTTACAAAGAAAACATAGAATACTGATAGATTTATTTATGCAGTATGACCCATGAACAACGCGCCACCCTAAGCCCTATTAGCGAAGAGTATTACAAGCGAGTTCGCGGCTCGCAGACACAGCTTTTCGGATGGCTTGTGTATACGGCTCTACTGTGGTCCCTCAAGCTCTGCTGGCTCTTTTTCTTCAGGCGCTTGGGGGACGGTGTCGACCATATGGCGCTCAAGATCAAGGCAGGGTTCGTATCCGTGGGCATCACTTTTCTTGAACCTTCTTTACGATTCTGTGCTCGTGTTGGCCGATAAAAAAGAAGTGGCAGATATACCCTGACCCAGGAAGTGAGCCATGTTCATTCTCTAGACCGGATAGAGCTTCGACTGATAACCAATCTCATTGCAGATACCTGTTATCCAGCAATCTCACATGTTCAAGCTTGGACTCTTATTCTGACCAATCTGTCGACCGACTTGTATATTATGTCGGTCCCGTTGCCGGTAAGAGGGATATCCACCTGCCTTGGTTTTACACATATGTTTGACTAACTCCTCACTGCGTAGATGGTTTGGAATGCCCGGATAAGCGGTGGGAGAAAGATTACGTTAATACTGATCTTCTGCGGAGGTCTCATCACCGCAGTGTTTGGTGGATTGCGATGCGGCTATGTCCTACGAGGTGGAGTGAATGGGCCTCAAGTAGCCGGCGAATGGTCTTGCCGTGAGTCCTTCGTAGCCATGATCATCACTAACCTTCCTGTCATGGCACCTTTCATCAAACGCGGATTGAAAAATGTCTATGTGGATTATCTGGGATACAAACGATCTCAAACTGATGGGACCCCTCGGACTGGTGAGGGTGGAAAGGGTGTCAAACTCACGACGATTGGGGGGAAGAAGAGTAATAAGAATGTTTTCAGGCATCCGCTATCATTGCCTGCGGAGACGTACTCTGAACAGCACGGCTCTCAAGAACGCATCATAGAGGGAAGAGGATGTGAGCAACCCTGAAGTCTACTACTGTAGCATCGGCTGAATTGAGATGTAGAGGTGTCACCGACCGACCACTGAGGAGTCTTGTTTTATCTCCTCCTCCGTCATAATATATGCAGCAAATTTCTTTCGCATGGCGTCATGTGTATAACGTACATGGGAGGCCTGTGTACCAAGATTTCAACCTTCAAAAGGCAGAACTACTTTGAAGTCTTCTTATTCGCCCTTCAAGGTGCTCCGACTGGGTTTGAGCCTCAAGCAGGGTCTTTCATCAAGCTTTGAGACTACGTATTCTGGGTCGAGAGGTACGAGTCCAGCCCCCTCCAAAAGCTGCCTTGATATTGTTTTCTGCCATGTGGTCCGGCAGGCAGCATAAAAGTCTGGAACGAACTCGGTGTTGGAAACGTTGGTTACGGAACATTTGACCAGATACCCGGTTTCTCGAATACATGCTAATTCAAGTACTTGACATCAAGAGGCTGGAACAGGTAAAATGAAGGAGATGGCATGTAAAGCGTGATGATCTTATCTGCCTTGTAATATCTCTCAAGATCGACGGAGTGGTGAAGCCCGGGGATTTCGCGATACCCCCGGATCTTTGCTTAGTATGTTTGACGGTAATTGGTAGATTGCTAGCGGCGGTTAAGGATCCAAACTAACCTTAATCCACCTATAAGCGCCAACCCTGCCCACCCTCAACTTTGTCGTTATTTTAATCTCTTTGCGCTACATCAACTGAACTCTCATTAACACAAACCAAACAAAGACCTCGGGTCTCTCGTTAATGGCACGCCTTCATGTTGGCATGCGCTAGATTACTGGTAACGCAATTTTGACAGTATGTATCGCGCACCTTGCGTGACAACCTCGTGCCAGTAAGGATGACTTGCTGGTACATCCTAACTTTGCAATTAACCTTTTCATCTATTCTCAGAGAGACTAAAATAAGGACAAGATCGGGTCACTAACCGGGGCTCAGGGGCTACCTCTCATAGGTTAATGAGTCTTTACGAGCTGCAAGCCTCAAACCACGCCAACCAGAAACGCTGTGTGTGTATAATAAACCTATTCCCTATTCAAGAGCCTGGATTCGGGCAATCAACATATTCGAAGAGATCTGAAATGAATTATAACGATGCAAAGGGCTACGACTTCGGTTCGGGCAACACCAACATTGACCCAGCCGTATTGAAGGGTAAGCTACCTTAACTTAGAAGCCCTATGAAATTGGAAGATCGTCCCCATGTTGACTGCTTGATAAGAGCTACCAGAGGGATGTAAAGTCATATCCATCGAGACCCATGGTGTAAGCTTTTGGGCCAAGACGGGTCGAATCGATGTTCTTCTCAAAGATGGCGCACCTCAGTCGTTTTTCATCAAGGTCCTATCGAAGACAATAGGCATGAACATGACAAAGGGGGAATTCCATTCGATGAGCGCGATACATGGAGTCATACCAGAATTCGTCCCAAAGCCCATCGCTTGCGGCACCTATGAGAGCATCCCGGACACACACTTCTTCCTCTGCGAGTTTCGAGAAATGACTGAGGATATGCCCGACCCTGACGAGTTTGCTTCTCGTCTGTCAACAATGCACCAGAAAAGTGTATCGCCCACTGGAAAGTTCGGCTTCCACATTACAACTTATGCAGGAAATTTACCCCAGTATGTGGCATGGGAAGATAGCTGGGAGACGTTCTTTGCCAAGTCAATGAGACAGGCTCTTGACCTTGAGATCTCGGTGAAAGGTAACAGTACTGAGCTTGAGGTTCTTTCACAAGCCCTTTTCGAGAAGGTTATCCCGAGGCTCTTGAGGCCTCTGGAGAGTGAAGGCCGGACCGTGAAGCCTTCGTTGATTCATGGCGACCTTTGGTATGCAAATGCAGGGATTGATGTCGAGAACGACCAACCTCTAGTTTTCGATGCATGCTGCTTCTTTGCACATAACGAATGTGCGTTCCCGGAATTCCCTACCTGACAGAATATATTTCTTGTGCTAACTAGCTTGATTCATAGATGAGTTTGGCCAATGGCGACCAGCTTGCAATAGGTTTGGAGATGAATACGTCGCTGCCTACAACACATTTGCCCAGATCTCGGCACCCGAAGAGGATTTTGAGGGCCGGCTAGACCTATATAGGCTGTGAGTAAAGAAGCACATATATCTCTTCCTAGTCACTGGGACTGACGTTGAGTTAGGAGATTTGACACTCACGTGTCGGCCCTTTTTCTCGACAATGAGACACTTCGCACACAGTGAGGCTACTCTTGAACTGTTGTATGTTTTAGCTCCTAATTGTTTTACAGGGTTCTTGACGTTATGAGAGATTTGGTTCAGAGATATGGACAGTAGAGAGAAGCAACATACGATACACTGCGTGATCTTGTCAAGCCTCAGATTCTTAGAGTGTATTCTATTGGCATCTTCAAAGCTTTTCCTTTGATCGTGTGTTCTGGCCCCTCTACCTTTAACACTACCAAAATTGTCTAGTTCAACATGCAGTTTCTACTCAACCTTGAACGTGCAACTTCATGGGTCCACGAGTCTGTTACTATTGTGTTCTCTCCCACTTCAAGGCTCGCGGATTCCAGTCTTCATGCTTCTCATGCCCCATTTCGGCTCTCTCGTTTCTAGAATTGGTCGCCCACTACTTCAATATGTCTCTGGCTAGCTAGCGGGGGATCTCAATCATCGGCTCCGAAGCTTAGCACGAAGCTACTCTTTATGAGCATCACCATCCACTCAGATCGCATTATCGCGTGTGCGATTTTCCCCAAAATGTTAGTAGGATCGAAAGGTTTATGTGGAAGAAGAGGCAAGATAGCATTGCGAAACTCTAGTGGTATCATCTGAGGTTGTTCCTTCGTGAGTTAAAAGAGAAAACCGCACCCGTAAGCGTAAATATAAGGAATATGTTTTTTCTTTTACTTCAACTTGCACTCTTCCCTGACTTAATTTTTGCAACAAATAAAGCAAGACATGACAGCTTTCCTCGGTATCTAACGGGTCAGGAGGACACAAGGGGAGGCAAGAAAACTTGAGGCCTCCATCCTAAATGGCAAAAATGCTAAGGTAAATTTAGAAAACCTTAGGCAAGAGCCAGTAGAGTTTTAGACTAGTTAGTCTGTTTGACATCTAAGCTTAGGGTCAGAAGTTGTCTTGTTTCTCAACTGAGTTTTGATCCTGGCTGGACCACGTATAAAGAAAGATCTTGCAGTTATTATCGCTTTAACGCTATGTGAGCGAGTGCATGTTGGTATTAAATGAAGAGAAGAAAATTACTAATGGTTAGAACTTAATTTAATAGTGTCCTCTACTGGAATGGAAATAACAAATTACTTCATTTTATTGTGTACCTTACTGGAGAGTTTCATACATTTACAAAACCTTCTCTGAATCCCTTCACCACATTGGAGGTTCGCCAGCCTAAGCTTCAAGAACGTCTCTAGTAATGACTAACTTTCATTCGTATGAACCCTATCGACGTTTAAGCAAGGCGAGAATAAAGTATGAAAATTCTGTTTCTTACACAATGGTATAAATAGCACTCCTTTGCTTCTCGTCTTCACCCTTTTCCCTTTTCCTGTCCACCAAGAATCCCAGCATGGAACTCGAAAATCGGCAAGTTACGCATCCAATATCAGCTCACCACTTCTTATACCGACATCCCCATTTCAAAAACAACAGCCATGGCTATAGAAATACTCTGTACCCTCTTGGCTATACCCTACGGCTGTGTCCTCAAGATGTGTATCGGCCCTATGCCACCTGCTCCCAGCCATCTCAGCCTCGTAAGCCGCCTCGAGTACTACCTGTGTCACCCCGTCTATAGACAGACGCTCTTAGGAGTCTTTGCATTCGCGATGCTTGGGGGTGTGCTCATCACGATCGAAAAGGGGCCACACTGTCTATACTGGCCAAAGCCGAGTCGGAGGCTTTTTCTGGACTTCCTAATTGTTATGGCGGCCGGCGCAGTTGTTTGTCTCTTTGCTACGGTATATGGCAGACGCGGATCCCCCGAGGCCGAGGCTCGTGAGATTGAAGAGATAAACGATCTCTATCTTGATGTCGTGCAGTGCTATTGGTACTAAATCTCATACAAGATGAACCTTTTGCAAACTCTGGCAATTCGCAAACCAAAGTTGTGCCCCGGCCTCGACGTTCAGAACCTACTCCACTTCTCCGAGGCGGATCCCCGAAATTGCCGCTGTGGACGGAGGAAACAATGGATGGGTCTTCGGTACTTGGTTGGGCTTAGCTTGAATGAGGAGCGCAGGTGTTATCAGTCTCGTACAGCAATTTCACGGCAGACACAACACCTAATAGACCATCCTTATCAATAAAGCACCATATAATTAATGGAATGGCAAATGCAACAGTGTTTACTACCTGGCGCACAAATATACCCACAAATCCTTGAACCAGGCAGATCTCGGGATCACGTTCCTTTTCCCGGTCCCATCCGCCATTTTCGCCGTCCCACCCCTAAATCATGTGCTGCAGCATTTATAAACCATCATAATAGATCAAGGATAAGCCTGCCAATTCGCATTGCTACTAAACCTCAACAGGACCTTGACTTCGCGTCTTACGTGCCGTCTTCCCAGCAACTGGGGTGACCTTCTTGTCCTTCTTCGCAGCTTTCCCGTTTTCGTGCTTACCGTTTGGCGAAGTATTCTCAGTGGCGGTCGGCTCATCTGCGACGTCTTCAACCCGAGCTTTCTTCTCGGCACGCTCCTCCGACTCCGACTTCTCTGTTGCAGCGGGGTCGGATGCGCCGTTGGTAGCGACAGGAGGCTCCTCAGCCTTACGCTTTTCGCCTGCAGCCGCTTCGGCAACGTCGTTGACCTC